>JACXIV010000041.1:4298580-4485229 GCA_014737475.1 Bombus confusus
TTTTCCCGGTTTCGAATTAATTAGAAAAGAATAGAGGTAACGGAAACTTGCCATTATCTTGAAAGGTTCTTGCAATCGAATTTATTATTATTTTTTTTTTTTTATTATTTAACACAGTCCGGTGTAGATAGGATTTGCATTATCTGTCGCGATATATACAAGCAAATACGTATATCACGCAAAATCTATCTTTGTATCGTGGAGTTTTATATAGAATGTCTTTTATACGATTTGTTATAAATTTTTCACAATTCTTTTTTCATATATTTTATGTAAATTACTACGAAATTTTCGTTCATGAATTTTTTCAAACGTTTCATACGAATTATTCTGGAAATTATTTTAACGACTTTTAATTTTTCTTCCAAATTAACGTCACGAAAATTATTAAAGACTCGCCATCTCTTTTTCCTCGTTTTACGATCATAAGCTTTTTGGAAAAATGATTCGAAGTATCCGAAATAAATGATGCGATGCTCGAGAAACGCGTATATTCGCCATCTACACGTGCAAACGTTAAGAGTTTAACAAACAACGCAACTCACCGATACATGGAAAAGTAAAATAATAGTTGGTTAATTTGTAGAAACGAATTAGCATATTTCCACGCGTGTTGAGCGACGATTCAACGATAATTTACTGGAGCTAACTGGATCTCTATTCCCCTTATTGTGCAGTCTTCTTTCCGGGGAACGAGAAGTTTATTGATACGTCCTTGAAAGCGTGACTATTGAGCTCGAATCAATGCGAGAACAAAGAGGAATTCAAACCGAATCGCGAAGCGTTGATAACGAAACCGGAAGCTGAAGATCCTAATCGATTAGCTGAAGCGCGACCAGTTTTCGATCAGCTGTCGGAGGACGTAGTATTTTAACGCGACAACAACACACGTCGTGAATCGCGTTCAAAATTATTAATTATTAAATTATTAATTGAGAGCGCGAGAAACGTGCAAACACGAAAGAATGATCTTCGAGTTTCCACCGCGTCAACTTGCGCAAACTTGGTCGCAGCGAGTGATTTTAGTTTTAGTTTCTAAACTAAATTACCTATTCCTAAAAAAATCACACAAATACAGAGGAAATTTCAAGCAAAAACTCGTACAAACCTCGTCGCAGGAAGTTGCAAAGCGAAAAGTACTCGGGCCTCGTTTCATCTCGCGTATCCTCCAAAAGTTTCAGTTCTCGTGCTCGTTATCTCGGCCACAGAACCTGTCACTTTCCGGTAACCTTTGCAGAGGCAGAGCACGCTTACGTAACACGATTCGCAAAAATAACGAGGCACAGAAGCGGCTCGCAGGACGCGCGAAAATCCATCGTTGCGTGGAGGCGGAAAGGAGGCGGACGAAGAAGAAGCGGAGGACAGGAAGGGGAACGTTAAAAGCTTGTCAAACGGCCGTCAAAAATACATTTTGACGCGCGGACGGCCCCGCGTCGTGTGTCTGGCGTGTCCTCCAAAACGAAACGCGTCCTCCAGCGGAGGTTTGTTTTCGAGAGTCGAATTCTTCGGCCACCGGCTCGCTTCCAGTTGCTCAACAACCTCCTCCTCTCTACAACGCACGAGGACCCTCCCTCTACCTCCAACGTTTCTGCCTCTCGTTTCGTGAGAGTGCCAGTTCGATGCACGAGAGTACGAAAGACGATAAGATGGAACAGAGAGGGAAATAACGCCGCGTTTCGTAAGAATTTTATCGTTCCGTATTCGGAGCCTAATGCCCTTGCAACTCCTCCTTCGCAACCTTCTACGGTTCCTTCGCCACTCCACCATCTTCGAAGTGGCGTTCGCGGGCCTGGCATCCGTCGACCAAAAAGTCCACTTCCTCGGACCGGATCTGGTCTCCTACGGATTCGACGGTCCGTGGTGGCCAAACCAGCCGAGCAACGTATATACCCACTGACCTATATGCTGCCGCAGGAAGACGAGCAGGGGTACACGAGCCACTCAGAAGTCGCGTCGAACAGCTTGAAAGATGGAAAAGCGGAAGAAAGTGACAGCTACGTGGTGAACTCTTATGGAAATTCGTAATTTTTGAGAGTACAATCGAGCTTCGCCCATCGACCGTCACACAAACCATTGTGTGGATATTTTATACATCTCTTCGCGCGATCTGCACGCTGTAGAATTTTGTATCTTCTAATTTCCTATAAACGCGTAAGAACTTTGAACTTTTGCTGCCACCTATCTATCTGTCTGCTTGCTACAGACGAACTTACGAAGGTAAGCGATTTGATTTTTAAGAATCCAGGTATCCAGTGTGTGTGTTTTTTTTTTTTTTTTTTTAAATGAGAGAAGATAAAAGCCAAAAGCGGAGGAAGCAAAGGACGATGATTTCACGAATGACAAGCGAGAGTGTGTGGGTCTAATTTCCTCTTGTCATTTTCCCTCGCGTATTTATTCACACCGATTAAACGGGAAGATGATAGAGAGGATGTCGAGGAATCCAGCGAATCGAGGCCACGAAGCGGAAGGAGGAAGAACGCTTAGATTTTGAAATTGAGCTCTACGAAAATAGTCCACCGAGTGAAATCGCGAAACAAAGCGATACGTTATTCGCGTTACGCCCGAATTTCCGTCAATTAACTACTTCTACGTACGTATTACGTATCCCTTTTTCCATTTTTACACTGCAATAAGTGTTAAATAAATGTAAAAACAATCTTCGCCGAATGACGCTTCCCGAGACACGGTTATTTTTCTTTCTTCTTCTTTAACCTTTTAACGTACAACGTTGAAAATTGTTCAGAAAAATTATAGCGAGGAGTATATTTCTCTAAATGTTTATTTTTGTTGTCGTTTAGTTATTTATTAGAAGACACTAAGATATTCTACGATCCTCTCTTCGTTTTTCTTTTCCTTTTTCATTATACCGACGTATTCTTGCGAGAGAATTTCAAACGTTCGAAGAATCCATCTCGCGATGTAAAAATATCTGCACAAAACGCGATATTATGACACGGAAGACATAGAAATCTTCCTTCAAATTAAGTCAAGTACTCGATTCGTTTAACTGAAGTGCTACATCGAATAATCGATACTAATTAATCTTCGTTCCGGTTACATTCGTTCTACGATCGTCCAGCTGTCGAAAAGCTTCCTTTTCTGACTTTATCGTTCGACTCCGTCCTCAAAAATCTATCGTATATACATACATAGTGCGAGATTTCGCTGTAACTTTGAAAT
Source organism: Bombus confusus (assembly GCA_014737475.1). Lineage (NCBI taxonomy): Eukaryota > Metazoa > Arthropoda > Insecta > Hymenoptera > Apidae > Bombus > Bombus confusus. The sequence continues at coordinate 4,301,761 of JACXIV010000041.1, forward strand.
AATTACGTCCGACCGATATCGGATACTGTCGGACGATAAAAATGTCAGAAATCAGAATGTGGAAGATTTATTTCGAGGTTGCTCGATGAATTTCCATCGAAAGTTAAAACAGAGAAAAAGAAAAAAATCGTGAAACGAAGATGCAACGGAAGGCTGTAACGATCGGTAAAAATCGTTCTGCAAACTCTTGAAAATAATCGGTCGAGTGCAACACACCGATCGAATACGTAATCGGTGCGCTTATGTAAAGCTCGAGGGGCGATGCAACGGATTGAAATAATAATCGAAGAACCGAGTTTGTTTGAATGGAAACAGGTGTCCGATCGAAGGCGTCGCCGTTGCGCGCTGTTATAAAACGTATAAATAGAAACCGTTTGATTTTGATGTATGCCACGAACACCTCGGTATTCGGCCGATCTCCCGCCGAAACATTTTCGGGAGACAATGCTTTCGATTGTTGCCACGCGGCAAGTTTCTTCGAAAACCCTTCCTCCGGCCATCTGACTTTCGTCGAGTATCGTCGTTGAATCCTCGCAACGTTATAAATCAACCGTTCGACCGTTTTCGAAACGGCAACCAAATCTACGAAGAGAATCGAACAAAAGTGAAGACTCGTCAAAGAGTTGGATAAAACTCGGAAAAAGAGATGGTCGACGTTGAAATACACTGTACGATATAATACCTAATAAACCGAAAGAAGATGAAACGTAGTATTTAGAACCCAAGGCTTTGCTTCTGCTCCCAAGAGCCATCAAATTCAAATCGCGAGATCTACGTGGTTGCAAATCTACGAAGCTACGTACAGGCGGCTACCGTGAAACGAGGAAAATCGAAATGATAATATTCTAAATTTGAAACTCCGCAGCAAACTTCCGAAGCAACTGGCGATGCGTCAAAATCCTCGATGAATCCGGTCGAGGCGCGCTTGTGACGCTGCGGAATTTATAAGCGCCATTATTATTTCGTCTCGTCAAGGTGCGCACTATTCGTAGAGCGTGGCCTAATAATAAGCTCACTTCCGATTCATAGAGCGCCGCGAGTGTATTATGCGCTTGTCGCGCGTCAACTTCGACGGAAAAGCCAGCCGCCTTTGCCTCTTTCTGCACCAGAAATCTTATCGATTTTATCTTCGACTGGCAGCGAGGAGCGCGCAGAAGGCCGCGTGGTGGACAGATGGGCCATTGTTGTCTTCTGGATTCGTCGTGTTCGCGTCCAAGGTATGTTACAAACGAGGGGTTCCGAAAGGCTTCGGGATGAAGATAACCAGTCGTCGAACGTGTTTACGGCGATTGATCCCGACGTCGACGATGGTTCGTGGAACTGTCGTTTGGGTTGAGAGGCGAAATTGGGGAGGTGCACGTGTTTGAAGAAGTTGCGTGGCTCTTTAACGGCGAGTGATTTACGAATACGAAAGAAAAGGGCACTGGAGCTTTCCAGGGGAAAAGTATACACGTTAAAAATTGATAAAGTTTTCGTTACGCGGTGCGGATGATTACGTGGCGAAGGAGATCTATTCGAGATGTTTGTCAAATGAAAATTTCGTTGAAGGGACGAGGCATGTACATAGAGCGAAGATCGCGAGATTTAGTTTGGAATATATCACATGGTGGGGAAATAAGGCGCGCGTCGACAAGTTTTTCCTGTTGCGTACATTAGATTCAAGAAGGAAGATTTTTGGAATAACAGAAACAGACGGAGCAGCTGAAAATTCTATAATAATACTACGCATTTTGTGGAGCCGCACGAAAAACACAGAACGAAGATTTACGGATAGGAAATATTTCAAGGAAATATACAAAATTATCGGCCGGACAAATTTTTACAAGCTACCAAATCTTCCAGCTACGTAGCAGCAGAGTAAATCTTCGATAATCCGTACGTGTCTTTCTCGAACGTGATTTATTATTTTTCACTGCCGCTCGAGTCGATATCTCTAGCTACAGGCTCAAATGCGGAGATCTTCGTCGAGCAGGAAAAAGATATTTCGAAAAACAATTGTAAAGATAAATATCGATAGATCGTTAAAAGGGTAGGGCCGAAAATAGTAAGTTGAAAAATAACGCTAAAAGCGTATCCGATATCGCTAAAATATTCAGAAGTCTGTGAGAAAATTTATAGGTAAAAAAATTCACGAAAGCGTTCGGGAGACACGTATAAAGAACGTATGCAAATTTCACGCCAGTTTCGAGCAGACTGGAACTCCTCTTCTCTTGATTATTCCGCATTTGTAGAGATTATTTAAGAGCCGAACAAGCAGAACACTTTTTCGAACGTCTACGAGAGAGATATAGTTGCAATGAAATGTAATTATTAAAATTAAACGAGCGAAGCTTCTGCTTTTTATTTTCTTTATGACGTTTATTCGTATCTCGTATATTTATCCGTTGCATTTCATTCGGATTAAACGACCTAACTTTCTCCTTATTATTTTTTTCATTTCTATTTATATTCTCGCAAGTTCGTTTCTTGCATTTCAACGATTGTGCAACTCCGATTTTCTTTCTTTTCGTTTCTTTTTTTTTTTTTTTTTTTTTTTTTTTTTTTTTTTTTTTTTTTTTTTTTTTTTTTTTTTTTTTTTTTTTTTTTTTTTTTTTTTTTTTTTTTTTTTTTTTTTTTTTTTTTTTTTTTTTTCTTAATTAACTCGTCTTTAAAATTGCATCGTGTCCGTGTTCACGTTCTGCGCTATCCGACGAGTCTCAAAACTATTCTCACAGTTAACCTCCTTCTAATCGTTCCTTTCATGGTATCTCCGACGATTGCTATGTTATAGATATAAATGGTTTTCCATTGAGTTCTCTCATCTTCTGTAACCTTCTTCCTTAACCTTCTTTCGGAGAGATCTAATAAATTAAGGCTATAACGTGCACGTTCTGCAGCCGTGCACCTATTTATCTTCTAAACTTATACTAAACGCGGCAGAACAAATGGTGGGCCATTTATTAGCAACCTATTCCAAGGTCTGTTGCGTAATATTTAGAAGATTGTCGTATGTTGGAAAGATAAGCGCTGGTTTCACAGAGGATTCGCCAACAGAGATCAAAGAAGATGTTAGACAAAGAAATTCCTGCGGCTTTTGACGATAAGCAGGCATTATCGATGATTTTCCACGCAGCTGAGGCAAAGCGTGCGATGCATCGAAGCGGCGCGTAACGAGCACGAGTCATAAATACACCGGGAACGATATATCGAAGGTGCCCCCCTTTGCCTCAAAAGAGGCGAGACGCGCCGAAAATCCTGGCTACGCGCGATCGTCTTTCGCGTGCACGGGACCCAGCTGGCAATTAATCTTTCCACGATCCTCTGGTCGACTCGTTTCCTTCGAACATGTGCCACGGTTCTCACCCTAAATCCCGTCGCGCGTGACGAAGCTTCCACGCGCCAAGTTCCGAGCCTTTTAATTTCGACGGAGAAGAAATTCGAACGACGAATGAAGAGTCTACTAATTACGGTAAGTTCGAGGGCGTTTTGTACTTTCACGCGTGGTACACGCGAAAATAATTGCAGCGTTGATAGGGAAGGGAACAAGTATAAAAGATCATTCGAAGAAAATATCAAATTGAAAAAGATTCTCTTTACGTTCTAGAAACTAGCTAGCGTCGCTTTCGATCTCAAACTTACGACGAACTTGCCTGAAAAATAAGGCAAAATGGAGTGCAAATATCCTCGGTGTTTAAATAAATGCTGACCGAGCCAATTGTGTTTTGCAATATTACGTAATTATTCTGCGTTCCGCCATTGCCAGCGCACGATGTAACGATAACACGAAAGAAGTCTTATGGTGGCCTGTCGAAAGTCTCGGTAAAGGAAGATCTCGTGTACGTACATGAACGGGACGAGGAAAGAGATGTTGAGAAATCCCTCTCTAGCGAGAGAGCGAGAGAGCTTGCGCAACCGGTGCCCATCTGGCCAGAAAGCTTTTATCGTGCTTTTTCGGTACGGTCGTCGACATAAGCGTGGGCAGCCTAATTCCTACGGCTGTCGTTTCTGCAACGTACGCGTTCGACCGCCAATAGAGAGAACAGACGACCATCGGACGACCCCTACCATCCATCGAAATCCCATGAAACTCCTACGAAACATGCGACCAGTTCACGACTTTACGAGCGACTCGATTCTCTGGAACCGTGGAAACCAGCCTCCAAACAGCCAGAGAAAAAAGACATGTCGACAGAAAGAGAGAGAGAGAGAGAGAGAGAGAGAGAGAGAGAGAGAGAGAGAGAGAGAGAGAGAGGAAAACGTTGAAACGAAGGGTCGCGAAGGCAGAGAATTGGACAAATTTGGATGTTCTGGAGCGTAGAAGCGCGTAAGTTCGAGAATCAAAGGGTTCGAAGACGCGCGACACCGGCTGCTTGGGTATTTAAAAATTTGAACCTACGACCTAGGACGTAGAACCTGAAAACCTTGGAATCTGTAATCTCGGAAGCGTAAAAATTTGTAACTGTGAAAATTTCGATCTGGAGAGCCTGAGAGTCCAAGGGTCCGCGATACGTTGAAAGACTGTGAGAATAAGTAAGCAGAAGATCGAAATGTTTGGAAGTTCCATTAACAGGAGACAGTGTGACGTGCAACAGACAAGATCTGAGTCTGTTTTTGATGGAATCATCTGCTATAATAATAAACCTAACAGCATCTCGGTAAATCAGGCTTTTCATTGCTAAGCTCTGCGAGAGCTTATACATAGAAGACCACTGTATTTTACAAAATTCTTCTCGAAACTGCACGGTACAATTGCACGATATCGTACGTGCATCCATACCCAACGGATTAACGCTACAAACGATAAAAAATTGTATTCTGGCGCGGATAAGAAGGCTGAAAGTAGATCGAGACAGACGATATGATCGATCTTCTTTTAAACTTGTGACTGCGCGATAGTACACAACTAACGAAACTAACGATAACATCGATCAAAACGTAAAAACTTACTATTTTATTAGCGGTATTCGCGGTTAATAGAAGATATTGCAGCAGGTATAAATCAGAATCAAGGGAATTAGCGATGCCACTGTAATGCTTCCAATTTTCCACGCCCAATTAATCCAATCGTCAAAGTATCGTTTGCCAACCTAACGTTCCAAGAGGTTCTTTCGACAGATTCTCCAATATAGCTACACCGTTACAACAACTTTGTATCGCTGTTTATTATTTCAGCCGCGCAAGCAAGGGAATAATTAGACAAATATAGTCGACGTTGTTAAGAATCGTGTAATAAGTAGAAAAATTATCCTGCGATCATCTACCTGGCGGTATATAATTCACATATACGTACGGATTAAACCGCGTCGATATTTATTACAAATTATAATTATCACGTCTCGTAAGTGAAGAAAATTCGAGTGGCAAAGGATTGTACACTCGAACATAGCTACACCGTTGCAACAACTTTGTATCGCTGTTTATTATTTCAGAGGAATAATTAGACAAATATAGGCGATGTTATTAGGTTGTGCGGAAAGTTTCTTTCGTTTTATAAGGAAACGATGGATGTACAACATTTTTCCTTTTATATTATTTTATCGAATTACGTGTGATCGTAGCAATTGAAGCGGAACAAAATGGATCGTGCAAAATTCAATAAAACAATATACAAGAAAAAAGGCTTGTGCATCCATTATTTCCTTATGAAACGAAAGAAACTTTTCGGACAAGCTAATATTAAGAATCGCGGGATAAGTAGAAAAATTATCCCGCGATCATCTACCTGGCGGTATATAATTGACATATACGTACGGGTTAAACCGAGAAATCCGCGTCGATATTTATTACAAGTTATAATTATCACGTCTCGTAAGTGAACAAAATTCGAGTGGCAAAGGATTGTACACTCGAACATAGCTACACCGTTGCAACAACTTTGTATCGCTGTTTATTATTTCAACCGCGCAAGCAGAGGAATAATTAGACAAATATAGACGATGTTATTAGGTTGTCCTGATTTTTCGTTTTATATTATTTTATCGAATTACGTGTGATCGTAACAATTGAAGCGGAACAAAATGGATCGTGCAAAGTTCAATAAAACAATATACAAGAAAAAAGGCTTGCGCATCTATTATTTCCTTATGGAGCGAAAGAAACTTTTCGGACAAGCTAATATTAAGAATCGCGGGATAAGTAGAAAAATTATCCTGCGATCATCTACCTGGCGGTATATAATTAACATATACGTACGGGTTAAACCGAGAAACCCGCGTCGGTATTTATTACAAATTATAATTATCACGTCTGGTAAGTGAACAAAATTCGAGTGGCAAAGGTTTGTACACTCGAATTCGCGATGGCAACAGGACGATCCCGAGATAGGCATCTCGAGATAGACGTTTCAACGTCTAAATTCTGTTCAGCGGCAATTTCCACCGGTTTACGAGTCTCATTTTCATAAACATTCAGCCAGGCTTCGAGTTAACGGACCTCGCGAGAAACAGAAAGAATAGTGAAATTCGAGGCAAGGCCGTCGTAAAAAAAGCGAATGCACGAGGGGAAACGACGATAAAGCACGAACCTGTTGGATGGAACAATACACGTTGGCCAAGCGATTTCAACTAGATGCGAAGGTGAGAGGTCGCCGCGGGAGAAAAGAGTTCGAAAAGTCAATGCCTCCGAGCACTTTGTGCTCTTGTCAAACTGTTGCTCACGATCACTTTCTAAAGACACGAATTTCGTGGTCGGCCAACTTGCTTCTTACCAACTTCTTTCGCTCGAACATCACCGAAGGCTCCGGAATAAACATCTTAAAAATTCCAAGGCTAGATACACGACGAAGCATCATCAAACATAATCACGAGCGTCTCTTTTTCAAGACTTTAAAGATTCCGACAAAATCGTAAGGTCATAGATCCGCGTATCAGGCTCATTTTGGACAAAGGGTAAAGCAACATGAGACTACTAGGATACGAGATATCTTTTCGTTTGATAATTTTGCTATTTGATACGCGCGCCTTTCGCAATATCGGCTCTTGACGATGAGAATTCCGAATTCTAATTGTGTCAACGGTGTCGAGTGATTTTTCACTTTCTCTGTCTTGATACTTCTACTCTTCAAATTTTTTTTATTTTATTTTGAGGAAATTACGATCAATTCTACAGAAGAATTTTTAGTAAGTTTCTCCGGCGTGTACTCTTCAAACGAAGATAGAAATTTTCTTAACCAAAATCTTCTAGAATCAGTTTAATTCGATAAGAATAAACTTCGAATCGCAAACAATTCCTTGTAATATCGAATCAAATATCAGTCCCCTGTTTCTTATTAAACCGGATAAAAAGATCTCGCGAGATCCTTTTCCCGCCTCACAATAACAGAAAAGTAAAAAGAGAGAAAAAATTTCAATTTTCTCTGGTAATTTATCGACGAGCGGAAAGAAAAATCGTCGCGGATTCGTTGTACCTTTCGGCACGGCTTGGCTGTCGCACAATTAAGCCCGTAATTAAACGGAACATCGGAGAAGGGTGATCAAGATCGAAACGAGCCGAGTTCGAAAAAAAAAAAGGTCTGAAATTAGCGTTACACGCAGAGAGAAAGCAGATTCCGACGAGGAACACTGTACGAAGGGACACGGGGATATTACGACGCTATCTGTCCCAATTATACCACTTTAATTACGGCAAATTACTTTACCAGGAGGCACGATGAGTTACTCACGAAGCTAGACTGTAGTTTTACTTTTACAAGCTGTTCATCGATCCACGAGCAGACCTTCCTGAGGAAATAGTCTCAACCTCCATTACAGGTTGCATCAAGGTGACATTCCACTTGCAATTATTTTTCGATTAGTTTACGTTATCGAATAATTTTAAGGAAGTAGATGTATATTCCATAGAACCTTACAATATAATTCAATTTTATTGCAAAGAGGAAATTTCTAAATTTTGTAACGAAATAAATTAATTTATATTTTTTGTACTATTTTTTTTTCACTCACAGTTTTATACCTAACCGATTTAAACGCGCGTTTAAACGATATATAAATTATTTCATTTGCATACTTTAGTACCGTCGCATCTACGTAACTTCGATTCGATCGTCGTAATGGGTTACCATTTCGTTTCTAACAACAGGGCATTCGTGATACAGTACGAGACGCTTCCGTGTACGTTAAAACGTTAAGAGAACAGCAGGGTTTCGCGTAAAGTTCCATTTCTATGGTGAATCCCTGCCGGTGATATGCAAACGTTGAAAAGTTAGCGAAGTCTGCACGTTAAGCGCGGCTAAATATGCTAAGTGACCGAGCAATTAAATCTGTCTTAACGTTGTTTTAATTAAGGGGAAGATAAGAAAGAAATTAGACTCTTTATTTCTACGAATAGTCGAGCATTCGGTGAAACGTATTCCACTTTCTTTATTTTTATCGATTCGCAGCCTGTGGTCGAATGTTCAGAGGGCGATTTAATCTTTCGAGCATGCCAGTATAAATCACTTTATCCGTCACGATAGCGTGCTTTCCTTTTTCCGTGATAAGAGCGAGAATCGTGTTTCGTATAGAAAACAACCTTGTAAATTAAAACGTTCCTTCTTATTACGATTAATCGCCGGTGAAATCAGACGATTCGCGTCCGCCGAGTATTTTATATAATTAAACGAAAAAGAGCAAAGCACGAGATACGGAAGACGCCTGGGAAGACAAAAATACGATAATGCGTAAACAAAATTAAGACTCTATTTTATACAAAATATTTTACTGCAGCAGATTGCTAAATCGCGGTCGATGGTTGAGAACCACGCGCAAGAACATACCGGATGTTTTATGTACATTAGGAAATAATACATACACGACATTTTCCGTTTTATATTATTTCACTGGATTATATACGGTTCCATTTTGTTCTACGAGAAAACGAAAGAACGTTGGAAAATAAAACGAAGAATATCGTGCATCTATTATTTCCTCATAAAACGAAAGAAACTTTTCGGACAGCCCAATATATGCGTTTGTCAGATTTCTTTTCGTAATATCTAGCATCATTTGCTTAACTTGTCAACTTTACCAACTACGAGTAGTAATAGTAAATTGCGAATGTTAAACGTACATAAACGTGGCGTTAAGTCTTCTATTCTGACTCTACGAAACTTTGATATTCGCAGTAACAACTTCCATCGTATTAGGTTCTCCGGAAAGTTTCTTTCGTTTTATAAGGGAACAACGGATGCAGGACATTTTTCCTATCATATTATTTTATCGAATTACGTACGATCGTGATAATAGAAACGCAACAAGATGGATGATACGTGATTCGGTAAAATAATAGAAAAGGAAAAATGTCGCGCGTCTATTGTTTCCTCATAAAACGAAAGAAACTTTCCGGACAAAACCTACTATTACCACAAAGAAACCTACTATTTACCACAGAGACTTACAACTTACGAGCCTTTCCTTCGGAAAGATCCTCGGTTAATGAACAACAAAAATTTTCCATATAAGAAATTCGACTGCAAAGAAGCAAAAATACGCACAAATTAGCGTGCTTCAGCTTCAGCGTGATTCAAGCACCTAAAGCAACCACCACCGACTTGAGTCGAGTTACGAAAGTGATCGTAGAACGTATCTAAGCGAACGTTTCAAACGATTCGTCGAATCGAACGAGTTGATTGCTGAAAACGCCGAACGGTCCTGGCGTTTCCTACGCACGCTCTTCTCGCACACTATGTTTGGCGTTCGTAACGAAATTTATGCTTCCTGTCCGACCGTAATGCGACCACACGCTCGTTGCCTGGCCATATAATTTACATACGCTGCCGGTTTGCGCGCGCTTTGTCTATGATCGCGTCGCGAGGAGGAAAGAGGAGGCCGCCGAAACGAATTTACGTTTCGTGCTTCTGTACTGCGTGCACGCACGTTTGTCACTATTATACCGATTGGTTTATTGCTTTGTTCGGTAGAGATAAACCAGCTGAATTGAAAAATATCTTCTTCGATATGCTATTTGATAGGAAATTCGATTTGAGGAAGTACAGATACAATTGCAGGCTCTTAAAAAATCGTTATTCTTTTTGAAATAATCTTCCACATTTTTGGGTAATTCTTATCGAATAGAATTTGTTAGACCTCGTTGCGAGAGAGAGGATAGAATAACGAAAAAAATTAAATGTCAATTTCCTGGTGACATTTCTAGAAATTATTTAAACGCACTTGATTCTGATCTTCTACTTTCCACAATGGCTAATTTTTTCCATAGAATTCCTAGTTTACAAATTCCGTGGAAAAGAAAAGGAACGAAATGACGGTGGAAATTAATAGGAAGCTTCAGTCTCGACGCGATTGTTTCTCGAAAAATATTGAGAGTTTATGTAATCTACTGTAACTACCGAAGTTTGGTATTTGGCTACCGTACTACGGTAGTCTCGTCAAAAAGTTTTTCAAGAACTTTAAATGTTTCCGAACGTTCGAAAAATTCCTTTAGCTCGATAAAAAAAATGAATATCGTAAGAAACGCATTCTCTAAGATACGTTCTATTGTTAAAATCCTAAACGTTAACCACTCGATAAATTCTTTCGCCTACAATTCAACATATAGAAAAATGATCATACGAAGAATGCCGCTTCAGTGTCGAGAATGTAACCTTGATCGTATTCCCTAGAAAAAGTTCTATCAAGAATTGCAAGATACTAATGTTACATCATAATTTACACACGGGACAAAGTGCGCACGTAGTGCACCTAAAGCGACAGACAGACGCGTGTCATTGGTGGATTTTCCTGCTCCCAAAGCAACGGAGGAATTTTCGAAGACCACGATTCCCTTTCTAAACGATCGCCACACGCTGTCTGGTCTTTCGAAGAAACAGTTGGGTAAGGAACAATTAATGGAGATTGATGCCTCTCGAACCCGCATGCTGTTCTCCCTTCTCGAAGAATCGTTCTCGACATACGGGCGCAAATTTGTGTCTTAAGAGCGAGTCGAACCTCGTCACAAAGAACTTCTTCTAAGAAGCTACAAACTCGAAATTGCAAAAATCGTTCTAAATTTGGGAGAGAAACGATTCTTTGAATTCCTCCTAACGACTTTGAGTTTTCAACGTACGTTCGACGCGTAAAAGACACGACGATTCTTCCCTGCGTTCGCGTGAATGCAAACGATAAAGATTCTTTCTTAATATTCGTTTGAAAAATTTCAATGCGAATTTTGTCCGCAGAAATTTCCTCTGCGGAAGACAATTCTTCTATTCGTTCGCGCGAATGACAGAAGATTATCTTACTAGTTTCTCTTTGAAAAATTCGTTGCATTATTCGCAGAAACGTCGATTTTTCAACGTTTCGGTCCGTGGAAGGGGATTCTCGTCGACGATTTGCACGAATCGCGGTAAGATTCTCCTCCAGCGTTTGTTCGACGATTGGTCGCTAGATTTTCCCGTTGTGTCATAACAGTGGAACACGTTATTTCGTAATCAGAGATATCGAAAGTGCTCAGGTGTACAAAGCCGCGGTGTTTCTGAAAAATGGAAAACGTCACGCGCAGCCTGTTGACTATTTTTAACGAAACAACGAGGAAATTATTCGTAAAATCGTTCTTGGAAGAGTATTCGCAAGGGACGCGAGATTCCAGGTCGTGGTTTGACTCCCCGGTCGCAGTGAACGAGTCGGTGATCGACTTTAAGATAAAGCTAATTGCGAGGAAAGTTACCGTCGATGACTACAGTGAATAGATACCGAGCAATGGTTAAAAGTTCACAGACTAAAGATTAACAAGCCTCTTCTATGCACAGACATTTAATGGCAGATTGAGAGATATTTGTTGGCATTGAGAGATTCGATGGACACTTGGAATTCCAATGTAGATGCACTTATAGATCTCTTTTGAAAAGAAAACTCTGCCTACGTAAGTTTAATAATAGACAAAACGTTGATCACTATTATCTCGATAAATATTTTATTCCATTTTTCTAAGAAAAATGTAGTGTTCTAAGAAAAAGTAAATTTTATATAAAATACAAGATATCATTTGAATAATATTTAACAATATTTTAGTCGAGTCACCTGCCATTCTTTAACACACACACCTTTCTTTAAGCCAGTTTTCCTATTCCTCTACGTTATCTTGTTTTCGATACAACGTTCCAGTGAGATAATTCTTCAACGATAATAGTACGCTACACGTCGAATAACACCAGTCGCTTTAACGCTGCGTTATTCTTCGCTATTTTTTCCCACTCGTTTCTCAACTACCTCTCAACGAAATCTCTTCTCCAACAACTAACGTCTTCCCGAACTAAACCAATATTTATCATACTCGTTGAACTTCGCCAACAAATTCCCGATTTACTCGGTTCAGTATCAGGAAACACTTAAAACAAGCTCTACCACAGCCTAGCCCAAAAATAGTCGCCGATGACCTACGAGCATCATCAAACGCGCTTCGATCTTCAATCTCCGCTTTGAAAGCGGACAGAACTCGCGGATACAAGCTCGCCGACAAGGATGCAACGAACTCGAACGCGATTATTTCTTGGAACGAGTCTCTCGTTTTCACCCAGAAACGATTACCCACTTAAACGAGACGAGGCATCGAAGAAAACAGTTCGTTCGACGCTCGTAAACAGCGAATAGCGCGTATGCAGCGGATTTCAGCGGTGTGTAAATCTACGAAGGGAGAGAGAGAGAGAGAGAGAGTGAAACGAGAGACCTGTACCTCGACGAATGGAGCAACTCCGTTGTACGTTCGTCTTTCTTCGACCAAGCTGGTTCGTTTGGAGACCTAAATCCGAGGGAAATTTCGTGGAACTGCGAAATATTCAGGCGACGGAGCCAACTCGAATATTTAGGATCGCTGAGCACGTGCGCGATCCAGCCTTTGAAATCCTAAGGATGTGTTCCCATCCTCCTCTTTCTCCCGGCTTCTCAGCCATCGATGGTTATGTAATGGACGCTGGCAGAAATCCTACAGACTTCGATACGTCGACGATATTTTATGGCACCGTGGTGAGCGATGAAGACGAACGAAGACGACGGTAACAACGATTATTTACTACCGTAAAGTCCGGATTCCATCGAAGAGGATTTTTCATCGTGATTCTATCGCGATCCATACCGGTTTTCGAAATGTTCGTGCTTTGACAAACCTTTGTAATATCTCGATTCTCGTCAAACTCGATATTGACTTTGAAAGCGTCGCGCTGACATTTTGTGGAAATAACCCAGTCCTTTTTCAATTTCTGCAAGCATCCATCATCTAACTGCAAGACACAGGCTGCATCTGGGAAAACGCAACGACGTAGCAAGAAGCGCGTCTCTCGCATCTACGAACTCCCATTACTGCGCCGCTTTCTACGTTGATCGGCCGAAACGTAAGGTAAAACGCAGCGATACTCTGCAGTTATTCGAGAAACGTCTAATTGACTCGTAACACACTGGCCGTCGTAAACCTGTCCTCTTCGGAAAGGAAAGAACAAAACGGAATTAGTAGAGCTGGTGGACGCCGGCAGTCCGTAACAGAGAGATAAAGACGTCAAGATTTTAGGATTATCGTCGTTTCTTTGCTTCTCAACTATTATAAATTACTCTCGCTTTCCGCGATACGCGTATTCGTGTGCCAAACGCGGGGCCGGTAATTTTGCGTAGAATTGTTGTCGCGCGTTACACGCAGTTATTTACAACTGTTCCGGATGCTCGTTCCGACAAATGCGATTTAAGAAGAAGCGGCCGCGATGTAAGACTTCGACTTCTCGCTTTGATCTCTAAAGTGACACAGATTTGTTGCCGCTCGTTTGCGATGAATTACGAGCAGAATATTGTACATCGTTGCCCCGAACCCTGATGAAACGCGATTCCTCGTAGAATTTGTCCCATTAAAAGAGCCGGCGACTCGCGTGATCGTTCATTTTTCCCGCTTTCAAGATATTAGCTTGTTGCACAATGTACGAAGCTCCCTCCAGTCGATCTGGCTGACTTTCACTTTTTGCAAATTTCGCAATTTCGTTACCTAGGTATACCGTTGTCCATACAATTGTTTATCAAAGTATTTGCACGCTTATAAAGACTGCGAATTTATCGCGCGTACTGTACGAAACATACAGGAATTTTATTGAAACCAATTAATCGGTAAATGCTGCAACGAATAAAATGGTATGCAAATACTTTGGAAAAAGCATGGAATTTTCTCGCCAAACGGTTGTAGCGTTACAAAATTCCGATTTGTTTCACGAATACGACAAGAACGAAGTTCTTTACGAGATATTACGATTATCAATTCGAAGGAAGCTACCGTTAGAAGATCTAGAACTAAAGCTTTCGACGCAATTTACTCGATGCGTCATTCCGTCTTACGCGAGCCTTTTTTCCACAAAGTTCCACGATTTTCCTTTCTATTGTACGCCGATATTACTACCAATAATCTTGGTTGTAATTGAGTTTTATAACATATGGCGTCCACGTAACCTAAACGACCGCTTCTTAAAATAGGAATTTCCATCGTAATTAACATGCAATCCTCATGGCCGTCTTTAATAATTCCGCAGCGCAATTAACATAGCGATAACTTTAAATTCGCATAAATATTCAATTTACTCCAAGTTTATATTCCTTTAACTTGCCTTTATGTTCGAAATTATTAAGCCGCTTTTTACTGCCGCGTTTTTACGACTTTCACCCTTTTAGCATTCTATTACGAATTTCATTGAGTGCAGTGCCACTCGATCGCCGTATTAACCTTCCCGCCGATTACGATATCAGATTGTAATACGGTTAATTTTCGATGGTGAAACTCCCATTGCCTGTAATTTACCTCGCGCTGTTAATCAGCTCGGTGTACGGATGCGCAGCTATATTTTCGATCACGGTGTTAAACGACGAAATTCAATAATGTGGTATATTACCTTGAGAAAATCGCCAATACAATCGATCCGATCTCCGAGAGTCCAACGGCAAAGAAACGAAACTCGTCTGTCGCTTGCTCGCGTGGAGACGCTTATGTAATGCATAATACGTATCATAATTACAATACATTGTCGACAATGGATCCCGATAAGATACATTAAACTAACGTACTCCCACCTATTCTCTTTTCGCTCGTTGCGTTAATCGCTTATCTATCGCATCGTCGATTCATCGAGCCAGACATCGCACACGCATATGCAAATATTCGCGTAAATGGCAAAAATACTTGGAAACGATATCGTTAATAGAGTGGTAAATAGGTAACCGAGATTTTTGCATTTCTACGGATGCACAACCTACGGCCAAGCCGCGTGAATTCATTTCGGCCATGTCGTTTTTCCACAGCCTGCGAAACACCTTAGAAAACGTCGATAAAGAAACGTGTTTAAAGAAATCGTGAAAATATACATCGGGAGAAAGACTGTTTGAGGATATCGTATAATGATACAGCGAGTAAAGTAAGCGTTTGAGAAAAGATCGTATAAAATCCTGTAGCGGATGAAAGAAGGTTCTGCAAAATAGCAAAAATATGTATCGAAGGAAAAATATGGGGGAAAATCGTATAGTAAATACGCGTATGTTATTGAGGAAAGCGCGCGATTCGAAGCGTGTAGATAATTTTGTACGATCGGCGTGTAACGAGAACGTGTGATCTTTTTATCGCGAGAAATATTGTATCCGCCAGCGATAAGAGTAAAAGGGATCGATAACCAACCCACCCACGAGTCGAACAAATCGAACAATGTATTCGTTCATCCGAGAAGGAACGCGCAGCGATCTGGAGTGCTCCGCGTCTGTTCCTGTGTACGAACCGAGTATACTATTCGATCGGTGGACGTTGAAACGGCGGCGTTAGGCTTTTCTCGCGTCAAACGTCTTAAGGAAAGATCGACAAAGTTTGGTATTCCAAAATAATTTTCATACGCGTTTGAAGAACTTCTGACAATTCCGACAACTTCGTCATTAGACGACGGATGAAGTTTGTTGGATTGTAAAAGCTGCAGGAGAGATCAGCGATCTAGAAAATTGTAAAATTACGAGAACCGCGATAAATACGTGTAAGCCAGAATTCGTTACGTATTTGTCTATTCGCTAGTCGATTAGCCGATTAGTCGACTAGACCGTTAATTGATAATTAATTGAGAAATTATTATACAAGACCTTGAATATACGATTATTATTTAGCATCTGAAGCATCGACGATTAATCTGAACGATTTATCGTGGTAAAGTTGGTCGATTTGGTTTCCCTGCGAGTGAACAAAATCGTATTGCTGCCGCCAGCCGATCCCGATAGATGACAAAAGAATTCGCGACTCGAATGGTCGCGCGCTATTTTGTTCGCGTGCAAATCCTTCCTCTTGCCATTTCTCTGCGATGCGCATTAGCATTTTAAATTCAATCGGTACATTGACGCCCTTGAACAATAATGGCCTGCCTCCCCCGCCGGTCCCCTTTTTTCCCTCATCCAACCTCTCTCGTTCTTTCACCGTGACAACTTGCAAATCCAGTTATATCATCTCTCGACTTTGTAATCAGCTGTGTGTAAAAAGGTGACTCGCGGCCTCTAGGCGCGAACGCGCGCGCATCCCTCGACGATAAATCAACCGCGCGCGAGAGCTTTTTATTCGAGTCCACGTTTTCCCTTGACCGCGGCAAATTCAATTAAGACGCGCTCTGTCCTATGTACACGAACTGCCACAGTGATCTTAGAATAAAGAAAAACCCAGCGTATTTTGTGTCTGTCTTTTACTCTGAAATTCGCCACTGAATGCGTAGCTCTAGGTTTTTATTTTTATCGACGAAAGTTTCCAACACTCGACTTAAGACATTAAAATATATTTATATATTAGACGATAAAATAGAGAGAATTTGCTTGGATTTTTTTCGAAATTTCTGCATAACTCGAAAGAGTAAACGAAGTTAGCTCGATCGTAAACGACCCAGTTGGTCTGCAGGATATAAAGAAATATATATTCTTCGACGAAGAGAAAAGATTTGAAACATGCGATCAATGTCGTGAAATTTGATTAAATTTTCTTTCGTGATTTCTAAGTGGGGACCGCCACAGTTGGAAATTCTACGATCAAACTGTAAGTGGACGTTCTGTTTACAAAATATGCTTTCCAAACGTCGGAAATATATATATATATATATATATATATGTATCTTCTAATTAAAGAGAAAACATTTGGCGGTAACCAGATCAACGTCATAAAGTTTGAACTTTCCTTCCGCGATTCCTAAATGAGAACCACAGTTGAGAACTCTGAGGCGAAGCTATAAGTCAGACCAGAGGAATGTCGATGAACAATTTCCTCAACGAAAATAATCCCAGACAATGATCAAAGATATGAGAAAATCGATGTAAATGGCGAGTGCGCGTGCGAGAGAAATTAAATTTAAAGCCGACAGGATTAGGGGGGAAAAGAAATGCTCGATGAAAGCGAGATAAACGGACGAGCTACAACAGAAGAGCTAAAGGTATTCGTCTAGTTGCAATATTTGACGGCCTTCGGCGTTATGGAAATGCGCACGCTATCTGACACACGTGCAGATCCTGTATGGGTGAGTTTCGATGTCGGCGACGATCTAAGAATTAAATGTCAGTAAGGTCACGGTCGCGAAGGAACGAAGAATCTTTGTCGACCGACCGGAGATAATTTCTCAAAAATGTCGCGATAATGCACGGCTGTGTCTCTTGGGAAATTCGTCATTTTTAGCTATATACGTACCGTACTAATATCGTTATAATTTTGTCGCGTTTCACGTCTAACCATCAAAACTGCTCGATTTACAGTGACTTTAAAATTCCGACGGAAGCCAAACGTTTGATAAATACAAAACGTCATCCTTGTAACATGATGTTCTTGTATCAACTGTTCGAAACTAGTCTGTCTGATACAATGGAAAACCGAAAGTATTTTATATGTTATAGGTGCGCGCATATATATCTATACATATATATTTTATATGTATGATTGTATATTTTAGATATATATTTTATATATATATATATAAAAGTATAGCTTCTAAGGTTATTTTTTAGCTAGTCTAACGAATACATTTTGTTTGTCTTTCGAACGAGTCCACTATCTCGTATTCAGGATTACGAAAACAACGTAGGCGTTCGATTTCGAATGTTGGCCAGAAAACAGGAACTTTTATCTTCTCTTTTAATTTAATATCCGATGATTCCTAAAGTCAATGTTCCCCGGATAACGTAGGTGTCCGAATTTTTAGTAAAATAGAAAATTTGAATTTTTTCTAAGTTCTTAACACGTTGTCGACCGCTAAAACCTTGCTAATATTTATCGTGGCAGAGATGGCTAACTAGTATTAATCGAATACTTTTATATAACACTTAATTACTGCTTCGAGAAAGATCAAATTGAAGGGAAGGTTGATCATTTTCGAAAGTAAAAGAGATGCGATATTCGAAAAGCGATAAAAGAGATAAAAGATCTCATTTCCGGTTTTCAACGTACGTCGTAACGCAGAAAAACGCGAGTTCTCGTTACAAGTTGCTAATGTGTCGACTCGCGTGAAAATATTCATTAAAAGTTAGAAGGTGAAAACGAAATTAAAGAAATATATATGACAACGTGCAAAATGTTATGCGACTATTACGCTGTTCAACCTTGCGGCTAATTATCACACGCCCAGCAGATTGCACCTTGAGAAGATTGGCTCGTTTGCATAGAGAACGCAAAGATAAGATTATTATTGTATAATGATTATCAGCCGCGAAGGAAGTTTACAAACGAAAGTAAACATTTAAGATTCGTGACTTGGCGAACGCGAATCTCTACGCTTGATACGATTCGAATCGGTTGTAAATACGATTCAAAATATGATTTTTCATTCGCTATTCCTTTCTGCAGTTTAACCTTTTCCTTCTCTGTGGTTTCGTTAAATTTTAATTTAGATAATTGCCATCGTCGACGACATTGTATTTCGATCAAATATATTTTATAACGACAGATATTCGTTCCAACATATATACTTTGTTTGCTGTTTGAATATTATGTAACAAATTGTTTGTGTAATAGTTTGTGCATCTATATTAGCTGAGAAATGTGGCTCGTGCTTCTTTTTTATGTTTGTTGATATTTTTATAAAATATAACAACACTGTGAAACAATTGTTTATAACGGATAATTTTCCTTGGTAGCGATAACCTGTTTACGCATGAATCGTGAAAAAAAGTTTCACGATTATTTTTTAATATACGAACGCAGAAGTAAACAATCGAGATGGGAAAAAATAATTGGTATTTACGAAGGCATAAATTCTAGAATCGATAGATCTTGTCGTAATTCATCTTCAATGTTCAACTTAAAATTCGAAATTGATAAACACGCGTTAAAAAACAAAATATTTTTTTCTAAAATACTCGTAGAGTAAAAGAAGGAAAAAAAAAAGAACATTTCGACTACAGAACTATTAAGGTATTCGTGAAGTTTGTTTTTCCACGGAGAAATATGTTCCCTTATGAGCATACATTTCCAGTAAACACTAAGTCGTTCATAATAAACGCACTCCCCATTTAAGCCGTCGTAATATGAGGTTTTATGATTACGGTTATTTGTGATCCTACTTAACTCCACTTTACATGCCAATATAAACATTATACTTTCATTCGCGTACGTGCGAAAGATACTCGAACGATCGCGAAATCTCGAAGATTCTTTCTTAGCGACGTTGCATGTCCCATTATAAACGTATCGAAGAAAAGAAGGATACAAAAGAAATAAAGAGAATAAAAAAAGAAGCGTATATAATTTGAATGTTTAGTTCGACGCGAGGTATTGTGCAATCAGGAGCATTGGTACCGTGTGAGGATACTATATAGTCTTTACTAGATTCGTGACAATGTTGCCAATGTTCTGTTTTGCTATATTTAAGATTCCCCACTACACCAGATGTTCTCCGTGACACTAATCATGCATTATTACGAGTGCATCCTCAGGTGTCATGGGCCCATGCCTGCCGAAAAATTCTCGAAACGGATCCATTGTATCGTGACAAATCGTAGAAACGACATACTTTTCGTATTACTACCACGACCATAGTAAACTTTCGTTGCGAACAATTTTTACTGCACCTCTTTCGATTCGTATCGCGTGGACGCTGTAAACGATAATCGACTTCACAGCTAACTTCATATTCGTGAAAACACGATGCACGAACGTTACCGCGATATTTCAATCGTTCGATTTGAATTCGAGAAAGAAAGAAAGAAAAAAGAAAGGAAGTTACCATAACGACCTTTCTCACGATTTTATGTGTTCTTTATGATACGTATCTATGTGAAAAAAATGTACAAGAGTTGAGAGAAATATTCTTATAGAAGGTAAATGCAGTTTCGTCGCGTTTAACATATTCTTCTCTCGACTCTTGTCGTAATAATGCAACATGTTCGTAATAAAGCTCTACTTGGTAGTCGCACGACCTTGGCTACTCGCGAACTCGATTTTCGTTGTATTCCTCGAAAGATATTACTGGAACATTACTGATAATTTTGACATCTGTTTCGCGGCAATATTCCTTTCGAATTTCAATGATAAAGAAATCAGCCGATGATCTTTTAAATATGTTTGGCTTTTCGCAAATACCCGGGCTATCAAAAATGATATCTTTAGAAAATGTATTGGTACGGATAAATCGATAAATAAATGCCACTAACGTTACAACGTAAACTGTATGTATCTCCGGTTCGAACATACTTGACAATCTAAAAGAGGTCTAATGAAATTACTACCGTAGCCTCGATACACCTTATTGCAGCCCTCAAATTATATTACAAGAATAGCCGGCTCGACCTACAAAGAGCTTTATCACGTGCAGAGAAGACGGTTTGTTTTAGGTGCGTGTACGGGTCCTACCTTTACAGTTGCGAACGACTATGCAGCGTCCCGATACGCCCCACACCGTCCTTCTCCGTCGGCTGCCGACGCACGACTATGGATAATTCGCGGTTGCGACCGGCCTAGATATATACGAGCTATATTTAGCGACTGTCGTCATGAGAAGCGTCCGCGATTGGTCGTTGGTGACGTGACAGACGTGCGTGATTGGCCGATCTCGCGAATACGCCGCGATTGCTTGATGCAGGCCTGGCTTACGGCTGGGCGCGACTCGCGGGCACGACATTTGTTGACATGAAACTGTCAGAGAATACGCGCGCCCTTAATGCACCGGTATATTCGTATTCGCGTGTTACCGCTCTACCTATGTCGTTTCTTTCCGTTCATTTTCATTTATACTTTCAACATTGTTCATCTATTACTATGATACAAAAGATGCTTTCTTACAATCTTTGAATCGCCTCTCAAGTTGCCTCAAATGTTGTTTTCGCTAACTAACTATAATTGACAATATTATAAATAAAATAATTATAGTGAGATAATGATTGATAACGCGTTGACTGCCGGGTGAATTTTTATAATATACGTGTTCGTAAAAGAATAATGTTGTTTAAGCACTTTATGCTGCATTTATGTATAACAGTTTATATTGTTGCCGTAATAATAAAAAGTGACGAATTTCTCGAATGTGATAGTTTCTTTAATTTATATACTTTAACGTTAGGACTATCCCTTAAAACTTATACCAAAGAATACAAAATGAAATATGATACAAACCTTCGTTCATTTATTTTACAAAGTATCACAGAAAATTCTCAAGATGTACCATTGTAAATATAAAATTTCTACAAAAAGAAAAAAAGAACAAATTGATTATTTTAACCATTCTGAAATATCTAATATTAATTAATTCCCGGTCTCACCGGTGACCCCTCTGGCGTCAGTGGCAATTCTATTGTCGGTCACCGGTGGCCCCTATGGTTGTCAACGTGTTAAGTAGACATGTAATCCAGCAGGATCAGTGAAGTGGTTGAACTCAAGATCCAGTTTAATAACTGGAACAAGGTTCGTTCGTATTCTTTGAGGTACAGGTGAACAATTATTCGCGACCGGGCTAGGTGAGTGGGTGGAATTTATGGAGAATAGGAGCGATGGTAATGGACGATTATTAACGTGGTGCGCACTATTAATTTGCACGAAGCTTTCGAAAAGCCTTGAAGTCGGCTGTCGTGCCTCTCTTCGCTTCTATGAAATCATAGATTTCCCGGCAGTGTTATTATGCGAAAATTACGCTCTAAAATTAGTCACAGTCCATTAACGTGTGCGTACACAGATAGGGGACGGGGTTGGGCACGGTAAGAAAAAAGATTGCTCGAAGCTCAGACATTTTCGATATGTATCTGACTATTAATGCCCATACGACGATGATGGTATTATGCTAAACGAGTCGAATAATCGTGATGCAGAATGCGCTGTCCACATGTCCACTCATCGATCGTTTCTGCACGGTACTTACAATTAGTCACATGTCACATCATAGATTCATCTTCGATTGCTTATTTGTGGGTTAGACAAGATACGTCGTGGCTGGTCGTAGTAAAAACGTCATTGTTTTCGTGAACATCGAGAGAAAGTTGCAGTCCGATGATTTAGAATAGGAGAATCGATACCTTCGATTGTCACCATCGCGAACCGGGTCAAAATGACATTCTTATTCAAACATCCTAAGCATTTAGTACTATCTCGCTTAGGAATCTGCGTTAAAATCTACTTTCAAATTGCACAGATCCAATTGACGAATAGAACAGCGCCATCTGTCGGCGCGTGTACGAACTAGCAAACATGGCAGCGCCGATAATTCGAAATTCGAAGTAATGTTCAGAGATAGTTTTAAATATTATAAAAGTCGAAAACCTTGTCCGGATTTAAAAGATGTAATCGATTTGAATAATCCCGATTATAATAAAGTATGTAACAAATTATGAGAACCCTATTCTTTACGTACATAAATTCTTAATACTTTTTAGGTTACTGATTTTAGAAAGAGGTTACTTGATGAACAATGCGAATATGAATTGGGATTAAGACCAGTAAAAGACTGGAAAATCTTTGAACTTCGAAGTATTCCAGGACTTATTTTTATAAAAAATCCATTTACGACATACGGACAACGATATTGGATTATAAAGTGCTTGAAAGAGTACTCGAGAGAGCCACATAAATTAAACTTAGATGCTCATAATGTTTTAAACAAAGACGAAAATTGGTGGGATATATGTTTTGGGTAAGATACAATATGATGATATAAAAGAAGTATATTTGCAGTATACATGTTTGTCATATTAATTGCAGAAACTCTGACAAAGGTAAAGAATTATTACCAAAATTAAGATGGGCAACATTAGGGTACCACCATAACTGGGATACAAAATTATATTCTGAAACATCCAAGACAAAAATGCCTATTGAGATGTGTTTGTTGACATCATTTTTAGCACAAACATTAGGTTTTAAGGATTTTAAGGCTGAAGCAGCAATTATTAACTATTATAGAATGAATTCGACTCTAGCAGGTCATACCGATCATTCTGAAGTTAATGTGGAAGCACCCTTATTCTCTATAAGCTTTGGTCAAACTGCGATATTTTTAATCGGAGGACTTACACAAGAGGATGCAACTAATGCAATGTTTCTACGGAGTGGAGATATAATAGTAATGTCTGGAAAGTCCCGTCTAAGGTATCATGGAGTACCAAAAATTTTACCAACCATCGATGCACCATGGGACGACATAGAAATAAATGATAATAATCAGCACAGTATATGGAATGAAGATGATTGGGTCAAAGCAAAAGCTTACATTTCTGAAGCTAGAATAAATATGAATGTAAGACAAGTGTTGAAACCTGGACAATTGTCCTTGTTGTAAAATATTGTACAAAATTGACTTGTATATTTTTATTAAAAATACTTATATTAATTACATTGCAGTTATATACTTATTTCTTCTCCGTTATATTGCTGTCAATTCACATCATTACTAGAAGCTGCACCATAAAAATACATTGATTCTAATATTTAAATATCATTATTTGGATTGTCTTCTTCTATGTTTCGATCTACCAGATTACTTTGGAACATATTCAAAATATTTAAAAAGTCCCAGGCAATTGTTGCCATTCTTAATAAAAAATCTTGTGAATGTGATATCCATTTGTCTTTGATGTGACTGATTGCTTCATATTTACTTTCATAGGTATTTGAAGTTGATTCCGTTGGCCTGTATGGTTTTAGTAAAATATTCGTAGCATCACGAACTGCTTTATTTAGTATAAAATCTTTAGAAATATCTGATTTATGAATCATTGTCTTCTTCATAAAATTAATAATGTAATTTACGAAAAGAGACTTATAAGAACCTGGAACAGGAATTTCCCACTTATCGTTCATTTTTCGTTTTTACATCGAATATATACAAACCTATATCCAAAGACGATTAATATTCATTCTCATAAGAATATCTTCAGAGGCTTTCCTTATTATTCCAGGTTGCCAGCAACTTCTACGTGTGTTATGCGGATTGACAGCGCAAACGTCTATTCTAAACGTGTTATTTGACTTACTGTCGCTAATACGGAAACAACGATTTTCTTTTATTAATCGTTGCATGAAACAATCTTTCATTTCTTCAAATGAGTATGAGGTATTGTACTTATGTTCCATTGAAGATTTTTATTTTCTATTCCCCTTATTTCATTCTTGGTCTAAATTGCGTTTAAGATATTATAAATTTTGATTAAACATACTTCCAAACTTATGTACTAATGTTAATGTTGCGACATTTTGCTTTTCAATTGTTCCATATACCCACTGTATCAAACAATCTGATTACGTTTTTTTTCCTTCATCTTCTTAGTAATTTTAAAATTACGCGCTAGTTTTTGCGCGACTATATATATAGCTGAAACTTCCGGTCCTACGAGTCAGCTGATCAGTTTCATTCTTG
Organism: Bombus confusus; assembly: GCA_014737475.1. Lineage (NCBI taxonomy): Eukaryota > Metazoa > Arthropoda > Insecta > Hymenoptera > Apidae > Bombus > Bombus confusus. The sequence goes on from JACXIV010000041.1 coordinate 4,326,500, forward strand.
TCTGCTTGATAGTTCTCACAACTATGTCTGGAAAGGATAAACTTGCGATTTTCCCTTCTCGGGGGTAAGTATTTCCCTTTCAAATTATACAACTCTATTTTATTCATTTAGTAGATCTTATTTTTCACTTATTTAATATCTTTTCTCTTTTATTACCAAATTTCCTGAGTCTGTTATCATCCGTCATAAGATGGGTGTAACCCTATTCTTATTCATTTAAAACTTTTAAATTATATTTCTTATATATTCGTAATAATTAATATGTAATTATTTTTTTATAAATCGCGATTGCATAACTTTAACTTTAACTGTTATACAGGACAGAAAGTGTGTATATTGTTTACTTCTTTCATTATATTGATTAATAATGTCTATAGATATAATAACACAGAATTTATATTTTTATATCTTTCTTTTTCAGAGCGCAAATGTTAATGAAATCCCGTTTACATGGAGCACAAAAGGGTCATGGTTTGTTAAAAAAGAAAGCAGATGCATTGCAAATGCGTTTTAGATTAATTTTGGGTAAAATTATTGAGGTACAAAAAGACGCTTATATTTGTACGAATAATTGTTTTTTTTTTATAACCATTTTATTTATTTCTATATCTAGACAAAAACTCTTATGGGAGAAGTAATGAAAGAGGCAGCTTTCTCATTGGCTGAAGCCAAGTTTGCAACTGGAGACTTCAATCAAGTAGTTCTTCAGAATGTGACTAAAGCTCAAATTAAAATTAGATCTAAGAAAGATAACGTTGCCGGTGTTAATCTTCCAGTGTTTGAGTCCTATCAAGATGGTACAGATACCTATGAGTTAGCAGGTTTGGCAAGAGGTGGCCAGCAATTGGCAAAATTGAAAAAGAATTATCAAAGAGCAGTGAAATTATTAGTAGAATTAGCATCTTTACAAACAAGTTTTGTGACCCTGGATGAAGTTATTAAAATCACAAACCGCCGTGTAAACGCCATTGAACATGTTATCATCCCAAGAATTGAGAAAACTCTTGCTTATATAATTTCTGAGCTGGATGAATTGGAAAGAGAAGAATTCTATCGATTAAAAAAGATTCAGGATAAGAAGAAACAAATAAAAGCAAAAGTAAGATTTATATTCTAAAAATAATTCCGTTCTTCATATTTTTTAATCGAGTATCTTTTAAACTGCATAAATTGTTTCACAGGTTGAAGCAGCTAGGGCAGAGATGATAGCTTCTGGCGAAGGATATGCAGAAACTGCAAATATGCTAGATGAAGGAGATGATGATATTTTATTTTAAACACTGTACGCAACATGTTTTCACACTCTGAAGTATTAAAAAAATATGTTTTAATTCTGAATGAATGTGTTAAAGAATGAGTACAACAAGGCATGAGAATAGATGTAGTCCTTTCACAAATATCCTTGGACAATATTAATTTCACAGTAAATAGCTATATTATACAAAAGATTGTATTATAAAAATATGAAACATCTGTACAAATAGATGATACTGTGTTTACAGTATTACTAACATTTTTTAATTACAGTATATCATATTATTAATATGATATGATAAATGAGAAATGTTATTAATATTTTTTATTAGTTGTATAACGTTGACTCGATATTTGTTGAAACTGTATTTGGTGCATTCAATGTGCTCACATTGTTATATTGATAAGGATATAACTTAACGCGATTAATTCGCGGCAACAGCAACGTTGCGAAAGATTATAGAATCAATTATCTAGTAAAAATTTATAAAGAATAAAGATGTTCATGTATATATATTATATATGTATTCATTTCTATGTTTATATTCTTTATTCGCCATTACTCTATCCCCTCTATGATGATCAGAAATACTTGTCTGTTCCTTTCATATAATTTGTAAAGATATCACTGGTTTTCATTAAACAATAAATACATGTTTCTTTCTAACAGTATATTCTAGTGATAGCCAAGAACATAAATCCAATATGTTTATTTTCTTATTCTTTATCGAAAAGCACGAGTACTATTGGAATATGATCAGCGCGAATTTCGCATTAGAAATAATTAAGAAGGATGCATAATCATTATAGCCAGTAAATTTCTTGAACTGGGTCAATCAATATATGGACCTTTTCCCATATGAGTCAGCTCTCCCTACTAAGGGTAGTGCGCGCGTAGAAAATCCTTTCAGTGCGCGGAAAATTCGTGCCGTGACCACCCCAAAGATGTCGTCCGATGATTTAAAGGTCGTGGGTGTTCCAGAAAGTCGTTTCGACGATGCAATTAAACATCTGAAATGGAATTTCTTCTCCGACGAACCGTTGAATCACGCGGTAGGACTATGCGAAAAAGGAGAGAGCCAATTCGAGCTGGAAAGACATTGTCTACTCACTTTAAAGCAGGGATACTCGAGGATGCTGGTGGATCAAAATGGAATGGTAAGCTGAATTTACAAAAATGAACGTCGTATCCTGTTTTTTTTTTTTTTTTTTTATTTTTTACAATAAAGAAATGATGATTACGTACTGTTGCTCAACTTGTGAATTTATTTTGTACGTTATAAGTATTTCATTGACGAGGGAACGTTTTCTTACGATATCTATGGACCTTGAACGTTAAGTTCATTGCCGATCATAAGTACTGTCCTATCAGATAGCTGGTATGGCATTGAATGGTATCCTGAAGAAGGGAGAGCGTGAAGAAGCGGAACGTCGCCTTGCAGAATTGAACGATGAAAAATTCAAAATAATATTCGGGCTGCTGTACAAAGTTAACAAGAAAGTAGATCTTTTTTACAAATACAATGTCGACGAGTTATTCGAGTGTCGAATCCTCAGTATCGATGAGAACTTCCGTGGGAAAGGTCTGGCGAGCATTTTGATGGCAGACAGTATAGAAATCGCCAAATCCGCTGGTTTCAAGGTATAATCCTAAATCGCATATCATTTTTATTATCGTAATTATAGTAACTTTCTTCACAAAATGATAACTCTGTATGATAAATGTTGTTGAAGCATGCAGTTTAAGTTCGGCGAAACATTTCTTTAGAGCCGTACTATTGTATACTCCGTGACCTTTACCATTCCCTACCGGAAGCTTGTACTAATTTTATGGCAATCCATCATATTTGAATTATAATTTGCAAACATTTATGTACTGAGTAATGCTTTTTTATGTAAACGACGAACAAATTGTTTATTAAGTCTAATATCGCAAAGCAACATGAAGAAATTTACGCAAAGTTACAAATTTGTTAAAGAATAGATTCAATGTATTTATTCGTATATATATATATATATATATATATATATATATATGTGCAACGCGATCGTGCGTGGAGGCGTGGTCGTTTTGGTAAGAAGTTCACATTTTACTTTTGTTTCAGCATGTTCTTCGATTAATATGCATGGGATGATTTTCATTTACCAAGATGTAAAATTGCAATGCACTCGTTACTTTGTCGAGAGGTATTTTTGCACGCAGTGTACTTCATACGAAGTGTATGTAAATGTCTGTGTGCACTCAAAGATATCCCACAAAATATAGTGTTGAAATTGTTGTATGTTTACAGGTGTTTAAAGTTGATGCAACGGGAATGTATTCGCAGAAGGTATGCTACAAGCATGGTCTTGAAGTAGAGGCGATGATTCTGTACAGAGATCTCGATGAATCAATCAGACCGGCCCCTCCCCATCAAGCTTTAAAGCTGTTGGTGAAGGTGTTGGATTAAAAGTTGAAAGTTTAATAGAAAACCAAATGAGAGTTAACGTTAATCTTGAGAAATCTTTAATAACCAGAAAAAGATTTTACGAAAGAACAGTAGCGTAAACTATGTGTATCGTTGTGTGACAATAACAGGTCTCTAATGTATGTTTGTCTTAAAGATGCATTTATAAAAATATATAAATCTCTATAAACAGGGCGAACCGCATGCCTTTCTTCAAAAGTATTAATAATTTGAGGCATCGGTTACTGCCCTTTGTCGGTGTTCTGAATGGTGTGCCATTACTAAGACGGAAAAAAAAAAGATAATATTAAGTAAAATATTGCGATAATATTTGAGTTGACAAATACAAGAATGAAAAGATCCATTTAACATTTCCTTCCTTGGACCTCTCTTTCGCATTCTGCTAATTCAGAATAAAACGAATTGCTCTGGTTTGCATAGTAAAAGATATATGAAAAGAAATTCGTGTATCCGTGTACCGCAAAGAAATGCGAATTTATATCAACGATAGTATCGTAATAGAAATTACATGTCAAAAATGTGATAGTTTAACAATTGTTAACTCTCTTTTACAATTCCACAGTTCGCTGATGGTAAATTGAAAGTATATTATACGTACATAGTACCGAAATGTTCGAAGTCTTCGATTGTGCAGTCGTTTTTTTGCAACTATCATGAGAAACTAACTAACAAGACATGGAATATTTCTTGATTCGTGTCTAAAAATTTATCGAAAACGGTAATTTAGCTAATGATTACAGGAATAACTGGATGGGTCCACATGAATATAGAATAAAGTCACGAGGAGTATTATTTTTATTGGTGTTACATGTAACGAAAATATATTATAAATTATTTTGTAAAAGTATCCACCAAATAAATATTGCAGTTCATAATGACTAATGTCTAGTAATCCTTTCAAATAATTTTAAGCTATATTAAATACAAATTTTTCAACTAAATAGATACAATTTTATATTAATAATAAATGCATAAGTATGCAGTACAGGCCTAACAATGAAATTTTCCATAAAACTTACATAATTTAAAAAGGAATACAGTCTTGAAGCAACATTTATACATGTAACAGAGAAGCTTAAAAGTTCACTTGAGGTCTAAAATGTTTTTGCAGTTTATTTGCCTTACATTGCAATTGTGTAGAATATTTTGCTTGTACTCTTTGCATAAATTTGATATCTCTGACTTTCTTTACAATCGCCTCTTTTTGTGTTTCTGGCCATCCTAAAGCTCTATATTGTGACACTATTTTACGCAGTTTTGTACTCTTTGATACTGCAACTGCCCTATTTGGATTTATGTTTTGCTTATAGTATCTCAACAGAGATCTATGACCAATAATATTTCCTGATGGTAATACTAGCTGGTAATCGCTATCATCTAATTCTGGTATTTCAACCTCTGCATCTGGATCATCAATTTCTATATCAGGATAGCTGGACGAATAATCATAAAATTCTTCATATTCTGCTAATGCATCTCCTTCGTGCAACATTTTACAATGACCTTTATCTATCATATGTGCCCTAGCAGCCTCAACAGTTTTGAAACATTTTCCTGTTAATTTATTATAAACAAACACAATTAGTTTGCTAATTTCTTTATAATTATAAAAATAGAAATTTAAATTAACTTACCAGAATCATTACACCAAATGCACATGTATGCTTCAAAAATTTTTTCTCCAAGATACCCAAGTAAACCTTTAATGTCTATGCAATATTCAGGATCTGGTATGAAGAACGAATGTGCAATTGTCATGTGTTTTAGATTACGTACCAATGACCTACTATGATGATTGCAAAATAAACAATTGTTATTTGAGATTGGATTTTCAAAAACTTTCATCGATTCGTCAGAATTTTCAGATTCAAAATCAGAATCTACTTCCATATCTTCTGTTAGTCGTTTCACAGAAACTTCCCCTTGCACATTTTTCTTAATTACAGAAGCAAACGACGGACCAGCATTATTTTCAAGAACTTCACTTTCAGTTTCAGAAGGAACATTTTGTTTTGCATATTTCTCCTTGTGTTTTTTTGATAACAAATGATTTTCATATTGATTTCTTGTGTTGAAATTCTTCTTACATATTTTACAACTTATTGTTTTTTCTTCCTTTTCTTTGTCATCTTTGGTCCTTTGTGCAATCACTCTTTTCTGAAATTCTTCCACGGATGCAGGGGGTAGTTCAGCTACTTTTCTTTTTAAATTGTATCTGTGCCAGTCTGATTTGTAATGTTGTCTCTGTATATCTAAATCTTTGAATGCTACTCGGCATGTGATGCAAGTAAACGGCGAAGTCATTTCTGTTAATAGATTTCAACAAACCAAAAATGCACAACAGCCAACAACTTTATAAATTTACTATTCTTAAGCGTCGAAGATTTCGTTGTTAAATATTAACTGTATTATAACACTTACTGCAGTTTATTTATTATGTTAATCAATATTACAAATACTAGTAGTTGTTAATGAACATATATACTTATAACAAGATTTCTGAGACGCATAACGTGCACAAGTACTTTTTGCACTAACATTGAGGTTATGTTGGTAACGAACAAAATTACTATTATCGAAATTTATAACGTTGCGTTAGTATATTCAAAAACATACATATATTTACTTCTGTACTTGTAAGATAAGAAAATTTTTTGATAAATTATCAATAAGTTGTATACTTGATTTTGGCGGCAATCTTGTGAAATATGTACTTGCGAAAGAACTAAGCATTATAATTATAACTACAACATCAAAAAAGTCAGCAATATGTTTGTCATTGATAAGTTTTTAATTGTAACTGAAAAATTAAAATTTAATACTAAAAATATTCGTTAAATGTATACTTGTTTATTCACATGGCTTTATATTAATTAATTTATATTAATATCATATCGGTTATAAGCATACATTCTATGATTAGATAAGACTACTTCATTGCTATTGTTTCTTTAAATCAATCCGAATTGGGTTATTTTTTATACTCATATAAGCAAACAAAATTCTTTTTCAATTGCATTCATATCGCGAATAAATTTTTACATCGTCGTATGTTAAGATAATATTTCAATGACAAACATCAACGAATCTCTTATCGAAACAATTAAGGAACCAAATGAAAAATGAAATCACGAAATTTTTATTGCATCTTTGATAATGATAATGTGCGAGGTCACGTGGCGATTAAATAAAAAAACAAATACGTATTTAAAACAAGTAAAAATAGTGATGGTTTGAATCTCAATTTTGAGCGATTCAATACTACAAAACTTCATATAACTTTATATATCATAATTGAATATTTAAAACTTTTAAAAGTCTTGAAAATCATGTAAGTCTTACAAGGCTTCTATGTAGCAAATCTTAAAAGTATTAAAAGTAGGATATAATAAAGAGATTGTAGATTGTAGATATAAGATATTGAATGCATTAAGACTTATTAGACTTATCAAGACTTTTAAGACATATCGAAACTTTAAAGATTCAAGATCAAAGACTTATCGAGACTTCCAAAAGCTTTCAAATATAAAAGCATATTTAAATTCGAATTTTTCGCAATATGTAGGTATATATATTCAAAACAATTCTGCATCACCACACCTGAAAGTCAAAGTGAGAGTAAATACAAAATATAACTAGTCACGTGATATTCCAGCTATTGGCTGATTGGCTGATTAGTCGCTAGCAAATTATGATCTTCAGGGACGGCTTTATATCATTGTAGAAAATATTTAAATTGACCTGCTAAATCTAATATATTTGCTTACATCGTAACAGAAGTATTTACTCAATATAGCTCAATGTGACAAATATATTCGGTTTTCCAACTTGGGAAATTAATATTCGAAAAAGTAACTTTTTATTTTATTTTACTTTATTACAACTAGATATGTACAACCGAACAGAAAATTATTTTATATGTGAAGATAAGTAAAAAATGTAAAAAGGTTTTTCCGGTTTCCTTCCTGCAAAAGTTGAGTTGGAAAATATTAAATCAAAAATTAGTCCGCTACACGCGTATTCGATGAATTTTTAAATGCGGATTTTAAATGCGGAACGAACCAATTGTATTCTATATGTTTGATTTAGTTTCATTTTCTTTAGTTTAGTACCACGCGATCTGCCACACTCCGTATTTTACAATTGAGAAGTTGCAAGATTAGTTTTGATTTGTTGCTTATTATTTTAAGTTTACTTATAACATTTGCAACGTTTAAAGCCTTATTCAACAAAGAATATACGTATTCATTTAAAAAATTCATCTTTTAGTTCTTATCATTTATATCATTCATCGTTCAAATCACAGCTTATATGACAGTGATTCAAACTCAATTGTGAATTCGACTCTGTTTTCCCTAGATTTCGATCATGTGGTTTTATTTACCTCTCCTGATTGGATTCGTTAGTGAAAAAGAGTAGGTAGCGGTATAAATATCAGTCGCGGGGATTCACGAGTGACGTTTACAGCCCTGGTTTCGAGGATCGTTACGTTTGCAGTTGTATTCAGGCAGTAGCCGCCTCAGAAGCCGGAACGTTTCGTGTGCACGTCTCAAGCGATAAAGTTACGCACAGCACGCAATCCTTTGCGAAGAATCGACAAGCAAATAGCCATTTGACAACAGAGGGATACTTGTCATCGAACAGGAAAAGGGATAGAGAGTTCGCAGAAGTATCATCACGGTGTCACGTCTACGCGACTGACCGTTTCAACGACCGACTTTCGTAGGCGACATCGTTGAAACACGTAAAACGAGACACTGCGGTACACCCGACAGGGCGATCCATCTGTGTCGATACACCTACGAACACCCGTTCAATTTTCACGCTAGAAGGCGGCCGTCCAGCAGGGCGATACCATTTTATATGACTTTTCTGCGACGTCAAGGTGAGTGGAAACAGGGTATAGTAGCGTTTGCCGATGTTCTATCTGGTATCGTTTCGTATACTTCCGACGCTAATTTTAGCGGCCAGCCATTTTGGACACGAGAACGTGCACGAGATTCGCGACTAGTTTATCTTACACGGGAATTGAACATTTCTACCGTATCTTAATCTTTTCTACGCCTTGTTCCATAAGCAAACGTACATACATGCATACCACCTTTTATCTTTGTCTTTTACTCGTTGTATCCGTTCGTTGCCTTTCATATCCCAACAACGTAACGTTGGATCGATATTGCTTACCGGATTATTGAACGCACCGAAACGGATAGTTTCGTCGCTTGAGTGAACCACGAGATTGCGATAACGTGCGTATAACGTAATATTTTGATGAATCATGGTTTAATATATATATATATAATGTACGTTTCGGTGGTTATGGGAAACGAGTGAAACGAAGTCTAAGAAAAAATATGAAGCGTAATGTCTTTTAATAAGTAAGATTAGGAAGAAATGTTAGAAGCAATTATATGCATAGTTTAAAATTTTTTCATTCGTTTCTTATACCTTTTTGTACGTTTAATTTATCTCGCATGGTTTAAAAAGTGCAACATCATCTATACTAAATTAGCAATTATAATAAATTGTAACACGGAGAAAAGACTGTTTTTTAAATTAACCGGTATACATCGAGCTATGTGTATTTAAACTTTGGTACTGTCGATAAAAAGAACAGGTTCGTATAGTTTTGTATCGCTGTCGAGTTTGATTGTTCTTCTACCATAATATTACATATATGTTAATATTGACTCAAACGGTTCGTCCGTTGGTGTTTGTATCGAATCGTCGACTATCCGTACTTTGTACGCTTATCACGATCGACCATGTTTCTTCGATATAAGGCTATTATTTTTGTGCGTTTGCATGTTTGAAAGTTTACCGATCGAGATTCAAGGAAGTGTGTACCGAGTGATTTCCTAAAATAGATTGGAAAAATTGTATAAATTATCGAGTTACATCGCTCGTTCCTTCTTTATCGGCAAACAATGATCATTGGAGAAATTTCTCTTTTTTTCTTTATTTGTAAATACATTTGAAACCATACGCTTTCTTTGTTGTTGAAAATATTGGGTGCAAATGCATCCATGTTTTTACTATTTATATAACTTCTTCTTGTCGTTTGAGAGATAGCGTCGGGTAATAGTAATTGATGGAATTTTTTCCTCGCATATTAAGCAAATGAAAAACACGTGTTAAAATTTACCATTGCGATATTACTCCTGTCTCTTTCCACTCTTGCGTTAGCGTTGATAATTTCTTTCTGAAGTTCCACGCGTTATCCAGATCAAAGTAAGCTAACAGGAGGTCTTTATCTGTAACGACGCTTGTGGTTCACGATCAATGACGCTTTTTATTATTATTTCTTGCGGCCGAACAGGAAGTATCTGACTCGCGTTACGTTCGTGAAAAGTACTGGATTGGAAAATTCGAATAGATTTTACGACAATCGCGAAGGATTTCTTTTACAATTTCTCAGTTCTATCGTACTAAAAAAAGAGATACATTTTATAACGTCTGACTTTGTAGTTCGTAAATAAACTTGTGATGTCACATTATTTTAAATTTAAATGGTATGTATTTGTGTACAATATCACAAATAATTTATATCTCGAAATATCGTTCTCTCGGGGGGGAAAAAACGAACGATATCGGAATTAATCGGACGCGATTAGTTCATTAAGATCGCGAAAGGTTAACTCTCAATTCGATATTTGGCTCCTTTTCAATATTTACATTTTGATTCCACTTTCATTAACCTGTTTGCGTTTAAATCGTTTAATAAACATTATTTCAATGATTCTTTATTCCTGCAAATATTTTATAGCATCGTCTAGATTATATTTCTCAGAGTAATATTCCTCAAAGTACAGTCGATATATAAATTGTAAATTTTTTAATAAGAAGATGGTAAATTATGCGTATAAAATTGTAGTATTAGGTTGTCCGGAAAGTTTCTTCCATTTTATAAGGAAACAACGGACGCACGACATTTTTTGTTTCATTTTATTTTATCGAAAATGGATCGTACATGATTCAGTAGAATAATAGAAAACGAAAAATGTCGTGCGTCTACTGTTTCCTTATAAAATGAAAGAAACTTTCCGGACAACCTAATAGAATAGAGTAACATAGAATACATAAAGCGATGTGCATAATTATTGGTTGGAGAATTTGGTTGAAGTATTTATAAATTTCTTGTTATCATCTAATCATCATTTTAGCAAGATATTCCATTGGAAATTTATTGAAAAAGATACTTTGACTGACGAAGATCAAAGTGAACTTTTCTAATTATGAGATAAATGCCGCGATAATAAAATATATAACTGCATCGGACAGTGAATTATATAATCCGCTTTTTTTTCTTCTTGAAAAATTCATTCGCATTCCCATTGCTTTTACGTCGTCATTACTTTCCATTGTGAAAGAAGATTCAAAAAATATTTAAAACGAGTGTGTCGTTGAAATGTCATTGTTGGAGACAGATAACATTAATAACGCCTATTCGTATTATATTCTCTGTTGTGCAACATTTATGTTATTCTTAACTTCTATTGATTTATTCATAGGAATATCGATAGAACCTTGGCTCCGATATTACTATATATTATACTATAATATTATTATTAGTACAGTAGGAAAAGTATATATATATCTGTCTGTAACTGAAGCTAGTTCTGATTTTTTTTTTTTATTATAGGAAACCTCTAAACAAAAATAAAAAAAAAAAAACGGAAGAACAGATCGTATATAAGTAGCAAAATTAATCTTTGTGAAGATTTATTGTAAATCTATGTTGTGGTTATTGGTTATATAGATAGAGAGAAAAGCGCGTGGATAAATTGTCAGATAGTAAACTATATTTAATAAAGAAACGTTGGCATAATATGAATACAGTTTGAGCTGGTGCAGATCCGCACGCTAGCAGTGTTACCTAGAAAACTGAACACCGAAGCCATCGTTGCCTGTCTCTTGTCTTATGGTTGCCATGTGGTTGTCTTTTGTCTATGGCCTGTCGATGGCTTTAGCGAGTTAGAAAATTAGTCGGTACAGATGTGGAGTTTACTTAGAAGCGTTAACCACTTCAACAATCTATATAAAAGTTTGTATTTAGAAATTGTAGATAAAGTAAACAATAAGATATAATTTACGGATAGAAGAAAAGATTAGTTCTACGAAATTGTCGATTTACAGGCTTCGAATCGTATATTTCCTTCGGCTATTTCATCTGAAAATGTCTTTCTGCCGACGTATCGGTCCAACTTTCTTCCATCGTTATGCGATGCTCCATCATCAGAACACGAAACGTCTGGTTTCGAAACGAATTCCTCGAACGGACTCGAGTAATCCGACCTTTCGCTCCCTTCGCGTACTCTCGCCTTCTTTTTTCCATTTATCTGCGGCTTAAGATGGCCTGCTCTGACCCTTAAGCGTGCATAGTTGGTCGATAGCGATGCAAAATAATACCTCTTAATCAGTTACTCTCAGTGCGACCCGTGGTTCTCAAACGGTGCTTCGACATTGCCAACCAGTTCCCTTTAATCGTAATTTAATCCTGCCGAGATGCTCGAATTGTTGTTCTGTTTCGTTCTAGCTCTTGTGTCGGTAAACGAAAAGATTTTAAAACTTTCAAGGCCGTGTTTAACTCGCGACTGAAACGGGTAATCACGCGTATCGATGACGATTATTTTATATTTTCCTCGAGACGATCGAGACGAAGGAGAGGAAAGATCGTTTTTAATATTTCTTCGAACAAGTGATAAATAACGACGCGAGAAATAAATTGATACTTTGCCAGTGTACCTAGGTGTTGAATCAGATGTTAATTTCTAAATCTTTGGATTTCGCAGATTAATCGACATCCACGGGAATATTACATTTATCGTAATATCGATATACACTAAATATATGAAGTAGAATCTATGCAGCAACCTAGTGTTACGAACCATAGATCTTTCAATAGTTTGCTATGAATTTCCAAAGCTCGAGAAAAAGTTGCTTTCAATGCTTACGTCATCGTACAGAATTTTTCCGTGACCCAATATCAATTCATTCTTCCTGGTAGTTTATTTTCTCTGCGATTCGTTCGAAAAATAAACGATACTCCAAAAGTAGAACACTTTTATCACAGAAACTTCTAAATTGGTTAAATAGACCCATTCGACGATAGCTTTACGATACTGTCACCTTGTGAACGTGAAAGGGAATTTCTTTCCATCAATGTTCCAAGAAGAGTAAAGTTTCGAATTAAAGTATTTATAGTATGTAATATGGTAGCAGTTCGTTGGTCCTTAGTGGGTCGATGATGGATTAAAAATCAAAATATCCAACTATTAGGATGTCCGGAAAGTTTCTTTCGTTTTATGAGGAAACAATAGACGCGCGACATTTTTCCTTTTCTATTATTTTACCGAATCGCGTACGATCCATTTTGTTGCGTTTCTATTATTACGATCATACGTAATTCGAGAAAATAATACGAAAGAACAAATGTCGTGCATTCGTTGTTTCCTAATAAAAACGAAAGAAACAATTTCTCATTTTTTTTCTTATTTAATCTCGTATTTCGGACGACCCAATCAAAACGTGAAATGCGAACTTACTTTATATCTTTGATCTTTACAGTTTTGACTTGCAGTTTATCTTGAATCGAATCGCACGTTTCATTCGTTCCTTCATTCATAAGTACGTACATAGAAGATTTACGCGTTTGGTCAAGGCTACGATGTCCGTAATCTCGTTTTCTTCGCCGATTCAGGCTCAATAATCTCGCGAATCGTGCTGGAGAGCCCCTGGAAGGTCGGTGTGAATGACTTGCACTCGAAGGGAAGCGGTCATCGAGGATCGACGAGCGGATAATTAGATCGTTTATCGTGCAGCTTGTTGTTGAATCTATGTATTCCTCTTAATTCCACCGAGACGATTGACCGCCTGTTCTCTGCCTAGAAATCCCGCACTTTGTTGTTTCGGTGAATTTATTTCGAGTAAATTCAACGCCATTTTCATGATTTTCTAAGAATTTTTATGCTTGTATCGTTTTATAGCTGTACAAAATTAGCACCAAGTTCTAAAGAAATTATAGTAAATACAGCAGAAGCGATATTTACAAACGCAAGGTACTGAAAAGATGCTCAAAAATGACTAAAGAAAAAATCGGAAGAAAAGCAGATTTTATTACGCAGATTTTATGACTCGATCGACGAAGGATCACGAGATTTAGTAAAACACAAAATACTTTTTCTCTCTTTGTATGTCGTATGTCAATGTATGAGGAACTCAAACTTGTGAAAAATTTTAAAAGAACGACTATAGTCGATCTCGATCGACCGGCTGTACGTAAATCGTATTCGTGCATTGAATTGCTATAACACGATCCCGTGAGATAATTATCAATTAGTCGCAGGAATTTTCCTGTACCTTGTATTCGTATTATCCTTCCCTTCTTGCGTTTTCCATTGGAATCGATCCGGTCGTATTCCCTACTATCATGCCGCTCCATTTCCGTTTATCCCCTTTCTGCCTTTTATTGCCATCTTCAAGCTCTCCTTTTCCATTCTTCGTCTCGTTCTTCCTCAATTTATAACTCTTTTCCTTGGATTATTTTGTACTTTTTCTAGTGGAATTGAATATTCTACGTACCGACGGTATTAAAACACGTTGCAGATGTTACTTTAACGCAGTCGCATATTTTCTACCGTAGGTTTTTCTTTGAAACCGTCAGAAAATTCGGAAGCAAGGAACTCGCGATTTGAATACCATTCGCAAGTTTCGTTGTTGAGGCGTGGCATGCGACTCAGAACCACGGAAATAAAATTGGTACGTCTCGCGCTATTGTAAACTCGTAAAACTTGTCCTTGCCTTTCGTCCGTTTCTTTCCATGTTCTTGACCGTGACTTGGTCTGGCCATCCCAGTTTAGAAAGAAATACCCGTCGTTTATCTTCAACCTTACCGTAACAAATTTTCGCGAGCCATTTCATTCAATTCCTTTCTCTCTGCTTTTTTAAAAAAGTGTTTTTACTTTAAGTTGTTGCTTCTTTTGCTTGGCTCGAAGCTTAATCCAGGCTATAATTAATACGGCGCGAGAGGGTAAAAAGCGCGTGTAAAAAAAGAGCGAGATTCGCCCCATGATGCAAATTTTATGCAAAGTTGAAGGGATTTTCATCTGTTTAACGTGTCGAGTTAATTAGGCAGAAATGGCTATCATGTCGCTGGAAAAACAGTGAATCTAGCCGGGAGGAAAACATTCGAGAAATTTGCATTTATGTCGACGACGCGTTCATAAATACGGTACTTGTTCCCCGTATTAAATATCCTAACGAATACTTTACTTTCCATGTCTTACGTATTTTTGCAACATTTCTGTACTTTTAAATTTTCCATAGACACGAAGGAAATGTACGAAGAAAATTGTCTCGTTTAAAAAGAAGACGGTCACTCCAGCACACTCCAGCGCCAGAGCGTGTTCTTTATGTTCGAGATACAGAAACTCGTCAACACTTAACAGAAACAAAGTAACAGAATTCTATAACGCCCAAAGAGCAGAAGGATAAACGAATTTGGCAAACTTGTATCTTTGCCGCAGAATTCGCGCTATTTAGCCATAAAGTGTTCTTATTCGCGTTTAGAAAGTTCCACTTGGCGCTCGATCGAGTGCAGAAAACCTTATAAATTAAATTTCTGATGCAAGAGCTGTCTGAGAAAAAAAATTCGCATAAATTATATCGATCGCAGCGATATCCAAGGCACAGGTGTCGAACAGACGGTCGTAAATGTTAATTACAAGCTCCCAAATATATCTTCTATGTTCTCTCACCAACCTTTCACTTCTGATAAACAAGGTTAAATTTGAAATCACCGAAAGAGACATTATGTACGTACGTTAAGAAAGATTATGGAACTCGATACGCGCGAAGGCAGTCGACGCTAGTTTCTAATGTTAGGATCACGAGAAAGAAACGGAAAGTCTGACCTTGCCGTAAGATACGTAAAGTACGTGCAAAAATAGTTCACACGCCGCATATGGCGCACCGGAAGTTCCGTGTGGATGTATGAACTAGCATAGAACTATGTTTCGTTGCGTCATTTTCGGGGATGCCCGAAATCGCAGTTGCTTGATCGACACAGTTTCAACGTTCCGCCTACTTCCTGTCCTCTTAGCGTCACTTCCAACAATCGAATTTTCCTCCAAAAATTTGACCTACGCCCACGTCGAAGTATTCTTCTTCAAATCGATCGTTTAAAAGATTGTTTTCCTCTTATTTTTCCTCTTATTCTTCCTCTCGTTTGATTCATACCCGATGTAATATTACACAACGTACCATCGATTAACTAAATGATAAACGCGCCTGTTTTTGGTTAAATTAATTCTAACGCTAGAAGCGTGCGGTTGGTTCGGTTATAAATTTTTAACAAATTGTTCATTTCCTTTAGAGGTTTCGTAATGAGTACTTATTATCTTATCTTCCACGGAGGAAGAATATTGTTATGATAGCCTGTCGCAAGAAACGCGCGAAAGCGATAAATGGCGATAGGATTTTTCAGAAGATTTTTTGCAAAAGACAAATCGATTACGAAGTGCTTCGATTGGACAAACGGTCTTTTCACAGAGCGAAAAACCATAGTATTTCATTTTGGAACAGCGAAAGTCTAATAAAAATATTCTGAAAAACATTTATTCGTTAAAATATATTTCCATTGGGTAGTAGATGCTTTCTAAGACTTCTGCACTTTCTGAATTTGTTGTACGTGACATGTATCGTGGACAAATTTTCTTCGCTTTGCCCTTGCGCGATTTATATTTTCCTATGTCAAACACATTTTATACGCATTGCATCATGCAAACGTAGAAACGCAAAATATTTTCTATAATTATCGATTTTTAAAACATTTCATATGAATCACTCTCGAATTCGAAGATAACATCGTTTATGAATCACCATACATAAACTGAATGGTATACCGTGTAACTCAAAACATATATACAAAGTATATCGTACGATTGCCCTTGTTGATACAAAGTAGAATCTGCAAATATCCTGTGTGCGAATCATGTACTAATTACAGTATTAACACTGTATGTGAATCACGCTGTATAAACAGAATACGTTACGAGTTACACAATTCAGCGTAGGAATACGGTGTAACGCTACGATAATCTACCTTGTGTGGATTGTCCTCTATGTGTTGCCGCATAGATCGTGTTATACAGTCTGTGTAGTTTATTCTATACAAATAAAACAGTAGATGCAATGCATTTTACACGAATCTCTTCAGACATATACGGTAGAACGTTTTACGTAGATCTCTCTGTAAACACGGAGTACGTTACACAATTCACGATGCAATCGCAGAACACTACAGAAACGCACAGAATAACACGCAAACTGTGCTGCGATTGTACTGCAAGCTGTGTAGAGGTCACGAGTGGCAAGATTTACGTTTATGTCTCATAATGGCTATCCTATCTTTCCAGATTGCAATTAGTAGACGATTGCGAGAAGGATAAGTCGCAATAATCGTTTAGCACGTAATTTAGAAGTTACATAAGTACCATATTTTATATCTGTATCTTTTAAATATTATTTCACCTATCTGTTATACCTTTGTCATTTGCTCTTTCGGTAATGATTAATTCAGTGACAGCGATTATTATTTTCTGGATTTAAAATTGATTCTTACGGTGCAAGTCGAAAGCAAGTTCGATCTTGTGCCTTATTAATTAAGTATTAAGTATTAATTAAGTATTATTCTAGTAAGCGTATACGCTTACTAACCAATGTAAAGGCTAATTTGACAAGTAACTGTAATTATAAACAGTGACATTTTTACTAGTAGAAGCATACGGCATTGTTTAAAAAGTAAACGGATATATTTATACGCTTTCACCGTAATGTTGTTCGTCGTCAACTCGCTTACTTCCTCTCGCCACTTTTCCATTCTTCCAATCGAATACAATACTTCGCTAAAACGGCTCGCTCGAACGCGTTCAACGATTTTTTCCCTTTATCGGTTCGATTAATTCGCAATTTGCATGCGCTCGATGAGTCACGATCAAACGCCTAAAATCGCGCGCGTGCGCCCACGATACAGGCGAAACTGTATCACCGATAATGAAACGTTGGAGCGGCATTGCAGGTCGAAGGGAAGGAAATTTGCATAAGGAGAGCCGCATGCCGTGTTTTATCGCCGCGGATCTGTCTCGGCCGCAATACGTCTTCCCGCGACGAGTCGCGTACGATCTAGCCTTGCTTGAAACGTATCGGTGGAGATCGATCGTTACCAGAAAATGCATAATGCATATCCGTCAGTTCGCTGGATAATAAACGGTCCGTAGAATGCATAACCGCGCGATCTGTTGCACGAATACGCGGTAATTTTTCGTCGTGCGTGAAAAATGGAGAACCGGACTCGTTGATGCACATTTTCAGCAATCTTGTTGCCTTTTCTTCCACTTAGCCTCGTGCTGTCTTTCGTAAGTCATCATGGGACGATTCAGAGACTTGTGAGATTCGAGGTATTTAATTAGACACGATAGAAATGTAATTTCCATATGCAATGACTCTTTATTGATTTTGATGAATATTTGCAGAACGATTTCCAGGAATTCAGTATGGTTTACGATTTCTCGTTCCCCTGTAATATATTTCTCTCGGGCGGTTATCCAATGAATATGCAAAGCGACCGATATATCGCACGTTATGAAAAGGAGGCTGCGCAATGTTTCTCGTCGTAACAGAGATCCGAATTCCCTTGAAATCCGTAATTTACTGCAGCAAGAATTTCTCGTCACCGTTTGTCGAGCTCTAATCGAGCGGTTAGTTGTGATCAATAGAAGCGGCTAACGTTTTCCTCCTATCCTGGAGATGAAATACAATGCACAGTAGTAGTGGTGCTGGTAACCAAGGATCGCGGTAATTAGGCTTGGCCCAAGATTATTCGGTTACTATAGAAATTCCATATGGTTCGACCGAAGCGTTTCATTACTCATTCTGTCGTTCACCGTGTTTCGTAATTATAAACTCGCTTTAAAAATTGTAATTCTTATATAATTACGAAAGAAGGATGTAATCTATTCTTTTGGTGAGAAGAAATATTTCGTTCCTTATCACGTTAATCTATAAAAATATATAACACAGTGTACAAAAATTGAAAGTTCTTATGTGATTTTATTCTGGTTTTATTCGACGTAATACTCGATAAAATTTTTGCTACATCTCCAATCCGATTCTCCGCATTTTCTTCGTATTTATTATTTTGGTTGTATTTCACATTTTAATCAGATGGAAAACACATTCCGAGTAATATTACTGTTACGCGATGAAAATCGGATATTGCTGTTTCCATCGAATCTACATTATGGTATTCAATTTAATCGTGTACCTATCCTATATTATATCAGGAGTATGATATTATCATCGCAATTTGATCAATAGTTTTTCAACAAATTCACTGAAGGTACATTCAAAATACACAAGCTGTACGAATGTTAGTAGCTATTCTCTGTCCAACCAAGAACATGACGTAACTAGATTTTAATTCAAGTAAATCTCAACCCACCGATAAACTTTACGTATAAGCCACAAACGAGAAATTAGTTAATTTATTCTGATCCGCTTAATAAGATCTAAGGCCGAACCCAATCTCAAACCTTCTTCTTGCCTAACCAAAATTATTACCGATATTATCGATTCGAGTTCAACCCCATCAACGCTCCAACTGATTTCATATCATGCATCCCATAGAATCGACCAGTACATCAATCCTCACAGATCACTATATCTCAAACCTAATCTAATAATCTATTTCTATTCATATATCTCTTATTATTCTTTGATGCAAAAGTATCTCGTTCCATTGCTCGTATCCCAATTTTCTTATTTTCGTCTCGTAATCGGTCAAACGCAGATAAGAAAACTCCGGGAAGCACGATTCGCGAGCGTATGGACCCGAACCTAACCTAAAAATTCTCAATCTCCTATCATTGTGTGATGCAAAAATATCGTATTCCATCTTTCACGCGTGTCGATCGATCGCTTTTCTTACCCTTGTCGCACAACCAATCGAAACACGCGAGGGAACTGCAGGAAGCTTGGACTCAAGAGCGCGGTCCTCGTGGCGAAGATCGTCGGGGTCTGACCTTGCCTGGCGCGCGTAATCGTAGCAGAAATTCCTCGTCGGGGTTCGTTACATCCAGATCGGGGCAAGTTCCGATCAATATACGGCGTATCCTCGGCCGGAGGACGACGCGTGCGCGCCTCGTCAGGCCGATCCAGGTGCCGCGAGCGAGCGAACGAGCACGACGAGGATGACTCGAGTTACGGCAGCCGGCAGAGAGCACCCGTCCAACACCCGTATCGTTCGCAATACGTCGTGTCGTAACGCGTATTTAAATTCACGTGTAATAATAATCCCTCGATCGTAACGATAATAATCGACAAACTTACGCGAGACTACGAAGGATCGAGCGTTTTCTCTCGGGCTACCAAGCGGAAACCCGCCAGTTAAACTCGTCCTCTGTCAAGCTCTCCCTACCTCTGGCGAGAGTCTCGAGGAGGATATAGGGACGACTCGACCGCCAGCAGCTGCAGCCACGGTCGCAAATCACGACTTATGCGTCTGTACCGAGCAGGTAAAGATCCTCCAGGGCCTGCTACGCCTCCGCGCCCGCTCGATACTCGTTCCTGGGGGCTCAGGCAGCTCGTTACCTCCGCAGGAGAGGATCTTTTTTCTCGATGCTTTTCTCGAGGTCTTTTGAACACTGGATCAGTCCTCGAGATCCTTTTACTTTGATTCTTTAGGACGCGGTGTTTAGTTAGTATCTATAGGTGTGTAAGAAGGTTGGCTTTGGTGACAAGGTTGCACTTGGTTTAACATACGTAAAGCAAGATGCTCTTTTTCAAAACTTTTGGAAGATCGGAATTGGATTCTTCTAAACTAGTGGTGTTTTAGGTAGATAAGAAAATGTTTCGTTTCGTGATTTGTAATGTGAGAAGGTTGGATCGGACTTGATTTGGCATCTACAAAGTGTAAAATGATTTTGTCGAAGCTTTCGAGGGACCAAAATTGCATTCTATTTGATCGGCAGTGTTTAAGATAGACGTGAAAAAGGTGGCATTTGGCGAGAATGCGAGGAAGTTGGATTTGATGGATTTTGATGAAGAAGTTGGACTGGGTTTGAAACGCATGGCGTTACAGTAGGTACTTTGGAACGTGAAGTCGTAACTGATGTCGTGGTAGCTTTTCGTTCATTGATCCCCGAGATCTTTCGACGTGGCCTCTTTCGCATTGTATCGTTCCGATTCTTGGTACGTATTGGAGAGTAATCTAAAATTGAATCGAATTTAGTAATCCTGTGATCACGAGTAGATTTTATACTATCTTTTTCGAATATCTTCATTTAGTCTGTGAATGTCTTTAATTTTGTTGGAAGTTTGCATCAATGATCGATGGTTTTCAGTGTTCGCAAAATTCCATGCACCGAAGATTTTTTGAGAAGACTTTGTTAATCACGCTCCCAATTTACACGAGATGGCGCAGACGTGGTAACTTTCAGTTATTACAATAGGAAATTTTTATTTATGGAGAAATTTTGATCTTATTGCTTTAATTTATAAGTAATTAACACAAACGACCTTTGGCTATTAGACTAACAAATTTTCCTCCACTCGTCTTCTAAATTCCAGACAAATCCGTCTCGAAATTTTGTGCAATTGATGATTCGACGTAAGTGTCTCAAACACTGTCTCCACACTGACGATTTTTCCAAACTGCTATGCCGTATCGTTCAACTTTCGGAGAAGTAGAAAAATCATCGCCAAAGTTTTACACAACCAACTCGAAATGCTTAATCTTGAAACAATGACAGAGCTACGATTACCTACTAATCGCCATCGTGGTTTCCATTCATCCGGGTCTTCCGGGTCTCTTCTCCTCTTCAGTGCCACCTCCTACGAGTAGCGTAACGTGCATTGACGTGGCCTCTTTGCGCATTCTGTGACACGATGCAACGTGACCGTGCACACCGGCTCTCTGGTATTTCAATCTCCATATTCCACCACGAGGTTCATCTACGCGATATAGTCAGATTACTATCTGAATATCATATTATCAAACGTATATCGCCATCAGAGTGAATTTCATCTTATCGTGCCACCGATGGGAGTGGTTTCGCACGTTTTCGCGTCGATGAAGTTGCTTGATGAACGACGGCGATCGCATCAGTTTCTGTGATACCGTGCTCTCTTGCTTCATTCTCTTGCCGCGTGTTAGATAACTTTTATCCCTTGTAGCTGGAACATTTTTTTTTATAATATACGATTATATATCGTACGATTTTTTTATATTATCGACCAGCACACTTTTACGGTGTAACTTTTTCAGATAAAAGGAGAGATTATATATATTTGTCAATTTATTTATACCGTGGTATTCCTTTCTCCATATTTTATCGATCGTAATTATTGTTGTTGGTGTGGCGAGTACAAAGCGTTAATTTTTGTTATTTTCTAGCCTATGATTTTATGTGGGAGATAATCTCTGTCGTTTCCAAGCTATGTTTTACTCATTATCTAGGAAATTGTGTGTGGGTACTAATAACGATTTTAGTCGTCGTTTTATCGTTAAAGTGCGTAATGCTAGTGACCTGGTAGTGTCTCCTATTTTCTATATTTATTCTGTTATGAAATATTTTATCTAGAATAATTTTCCACATTAACGTAGTTCGATCGTTGGAATATCTAACGCCGACGACCTACATAGTCCTCTATTTTCTATATTTTCTGCATTTATCTAAAATAATTTACTATATTGCCCTAGTTTCATCGTTACGATACGTAATGCCAATGTTCCGCATAGTTATTGCTCCGTTAACCTCTCACCAATACGAAACGCTTAAATATTCGTCCAAATTTTCCCTGACTAGTCATCTTCCTTGTTCCTTGATCGACCGCAGATTCACGATTCGTCCAATCTCTGCTCGAAAACAACCGTCCAATCATTTTCTCAATCTCCTCAATGATTGCCTTCCATGGTTTGGAATTTGAAAGATTCTCTTGACGGAAGCCGATGAAAGCCGAAGAATCGGTGAGTGCGAGGGTTGCTGTCTAAGAATCAGTTCACGAGGGGATGTTTTTATCGATCTGTTTCGATCAGGTGTCTTTGAGTTCGCCGACTGATAGCTTGGGGAATAAACAATTGCCACTAGGTGCGCGGGTTGAAGTAGTGGGTGAACGTGACGTCCCTTTGAGCTGTTCCTCCTTGGTTAAAAATATTAAAATATCTGGCTGCTCTTTATCTACCCGTTGTGCCTTCGTACGTCGCGTTCATTACACGCGTAAACCGTACGAAGATTGTTATATACATAGAAGCCTTCAGTTGAAATGCATTTGTCGGAATAAAATTGTATTTAATATATAATTAACTGGTCGAACCCGAGATGGAACGAATTACAATGTTATAATTTTGTAGCGTAACAGCTACGGCGATGTGCAAAAGTGTAGAATCGCGTAATTTTGTCATCTCATATTCCAAAAGCAACGTCTTACAGAATTTAAACTAATATTGTATATATACTTATAATACATACAGTACTTTCATACTTTGTATTAATAAAAGTTCTCTCGGGTATTGCGCTTGGAACGTAAAGAAAAATCTGTTCGGTTGGAAATCTTTTGCGCATCACTGTAGCCCTTGCGCTCTAGACAAGATTCTATTTCTAATATCTTTTAACTTTGCTTTGGAAATTTTACATATTTTTGCATTCTTCACATTTTTACATAGAGATTTCCCATAAATTCTCAAATATCTGCAGTTTAGCTATTATCCTCCAGACCAGATTACATTTTTTATACATTTTTGCATATTACACGCGCCCTCCGTATTTTCCAATATTTCTGCATATTTGAATTTTCTACAAATTCACGATCATAGTCTAGCTATTGTACCACTGTAATATTTACCACTGTAATAATTTGTCTGGCCATGCGATTGGTGTAATTGCTATTCGCCATATGCGTGCACGAAATTCTCTTTCTATATAGATGAGAGAGAAGCTCGTTTGACAGCTCGACTAGTATTATATTGATAAATGGTTATTGATACGGAGCATCGCGGTTAGAATTCTAAGCCGTTATTTTACGCCTCGTGCTGGACATCGAACCGCTCGATCCGCTCACACAAAAGCCTGAATATTTTAAGAGGAAGCATTGATAAAGTGCAAGAAGATATTCAATTCTGAGGCATTTGGGATTTTACTTGAGAAACATTTTCTTTTTTTTTTATATATATATATATTTTTAATGCACCATCGAGCGCATCCAATCCCGTATCGGTTTATCATGTAAAATCATTAAATACGGAAGAAAATTACCGACATCCTATCGTCTCGTTATTATTATTTTACCTTCTACTAAATATAGGAGCGAAATTTTATTACACTTTGTTGCTATTTATGATGTTTTTTATTAAACAAGGAAATAAAATAAATACGGAAAAATCGGAATCGATAATACGAAATCTATCGAATAACTGAAATAAATTTTTTTTACTTTCTTTGTTACATAAAAGAAGAAGAGAGGAATTGTTATATCTCGTTGTGTTGTATTATTGCCGTATTTCGTATTAAATGAAAAACAAAATTGATTACATTTTATTATTTTTTTTTATTAGTTTCTACTGATCGTACTTTATGTTGATTGCAGAATTCATATAAATATCATCATCGATATCGGTGAATAACATCGCAATGTACAGAATGTCGTGTTTGGTTTGAACGAATTTATTCGATTTACGAATTCGATGCTTCCTTTGTGCGACTAATTCTGTCGCTATAAATACATGTCGTCGTGAACGATCTGTAGCTACTGGACATCGAACATTAAAGCAATAATTATTTTGCGATAACGATTATTTATCTGATAGATTATCGATGCACTTGAAATTCCAGTTTGTCGTACTGCGTTTTTATATTATCGAATTAAAAAGATTAAATCTCGTAATCAGTTATATATGATATTTTATATACCGAACGTTTAATTTCTACAAAGTTACATTTTATACAAATTTTAATACAACATTACATCATACTAATATAACACAGTATAAAATTATATAAGAATTAAGTCAATTTTGCATTTTTATATGTCATCGCAACTTTATAATTCAATCCATTATTACAACTAAACGTTTGAATCAAGCAACTCTTAAAAATTGTAGAACAAGTGACGAAATTTTTAATTCGAGGATTCCGTGGAAAAGCTAAACTTTGATAGACGAATTTGTGTCTTATATGTTGATACTACTAGGATCAGTATCATTTTTGTAGATAATATAGACTAGTACCATCCTGTGTATCATTGTATTTCTCTGATTTTTCGAAAAAATATTACAGTTGTGCCATTTTTCCACATTTCCACGTAATTTATCACCGTAGCTGGATGTTGCAATCTGCTGTTATAATTTTCAATATCCGTTCCATCGTAGTAACTTTCTATCATAATTTTAGACTCCGACCCATTGTTGCAACTTGCTATTTCAGCTTAGCATTTCAATTTCACATTTCAACACTGTTGCTCGATGACATAATACAGCGACACCAAGCACTTTCACGTACACCGTTCTGCGGCTTTTCTTTCGCTACTGTCATGGTGTTTAATTCGCGGCTTCTCTCAGAAGATACAAATTCGTCGTACAATGTAAAACCATACATTGGAACGCATCTGCTGCGGTCCATTGGCTGCGCGGATACAAAGTTAAATATAAATCGGAGAAGAAAATCATTAGTGAAAATTCAAGAATACTAGAACATTTCGTTCAGCATTTTACGAATCTGTAAGGATTTCGAAGCAAGCAAAAGTATATAATCAACGCGAGAATTAATTCGCCGTGATCGCGATACGAAATAAAAGGTTTCATTGTAAATTTCCGCATTACGTTGCCTCGCAATTGGAGCGTACACGGGCGAAATAACTTCGCTCATCGTTGAAGACTTCCATGCAACGTTCACTTTACTGTTTCGTTCTTATCGTTCTCCGAGATTTAAATCAATAACTTTTGGTCGAGTCTTCTACAAAATATTGATTAGATCATATCCCACGTACTGTGTATCGTTTACTACATTCCCTATCCCCGCTTTCTAGTTGCTTTTTCCTGAATTCTAAATCAAATAATCGATTCCCCTAAACCCACTTCCTATATCCTATTATCACGAACGCATCACGAATTGCGTCACAATTACAAGGAGGGGAAAATTTATTTTTGAGTGGAAAAAAAGATATATTTTCCGAGAAAGAAATCGTCGCTTCTCGACGAAACGAAATTCGCTATTTCGCAAATTGAAATTCGAAATGCAGTACTTCGTGTGGTACACCCTATATGTACGTAACCGGAAGCGCGGTTACGGAGTTGCGAGCCATGTCTGGCTTCGTGTCGACAATGATCGCGTCGATATTACGGCTAATACGTAACCACGATTGTCTTCTATCGGTTTCTTGTTTTGCGTGACAGGAGGATTATCCGTGGAGTTTTCGAGATCTCAAACGTAAATCTCGTGAGAACGTCAGAATGTCATTGCCATTTCGAAATAGAAATATCACTTATCAGTTCGATAGAAGTATTATCAAGCTGCGGATGTTTAGAATCGAAGATTCAAACGTGCATATAACGCACGTGATATGGAAAAATATATAAAACATCCAAAGTGCGGCGCTCGTTATTATATTTAATAGGCGAAGCAAGTTGAGACTTACGGTCTAATTATCGCTAGTGTTTGAAAAAAAAAAATTTGCCTACGACAAGGCGCGCAATATTTGTAGAAAACATCTATGGAAGAAGAAGAAGAATCGTTTTAGAAAAATATTTTAAAGAATTTCACGATAAATCTTCGCTACTTTTAGTACAAATTTTTCCGAGAAAGTGTATCGTAAATTAGAAAAAAGAAACGCGACGTTGAAAGAACGAAGATTGCAGAATATTTATGCAGAATATTTATGCAGGACATTTTCTGAGAATTTAATTCAATATACGTATCACGATGGAAAAATCCGAGCTCGACGTCAAATATCGTGGCCTGGTTTTCGGGTCAAACCGTGTGGCCAATTTGGCTGTATGAGAAATTAAAGTATAGATTGCTCGCCGTGTAGGTTTACGTAACACGCCTGTGCTTATCGTATAAATCGTAATTGTATCTGTAATTCGATCGCAGTCACGTTAATGTCCGTTATATAGAAGAATCGTATTAATGCACGTAAGATCTTGGGGAGGTCTTGGCGTTGTTCAAGTAATCACGTGATATAAACATTTGTTTCATTAGAGAACAACCAGAATAGAATTACGATGATGGATTATCGTTACTCCGCACGCGAAAGAATGTCTGCTGAATTTTATTATCTTGGCGCAGAAATTTGACGATTCGTTAAGCCGAATTTACACTGGTTCAGTTTGTAGAAACACGGCGGACGAAACGAGGACGATAAATTCGGCTTTAGATACCTTATTTAATAATAAGTACAAATTGCGATCAGCAGTAAAATTTATAAATTCAAGTCGAGATATTTATTTAATTGTTTAATCACCAATAAAGTAGCAAATTAGTCGATGTTTTACAATATTTAACATGTACAAAGAATAAAAATTTAGCTATTTGATGCCCCGTTATTCCTCTCAAAGCATTCACCGAATTTAATTGTTTAAATTTTCGGTTAAATTTCCAATACTTTTCGATTTGTTCGATATCTTGCGTGATACATTTTACGCTACGTGTTCCAGTGAATTCCACGATATCCTTTTTCGATTTATTACACAAAGGAAATATATTAAATTGCAATGTTACTTTGAATATTTTACATATTTTTCCCTAATATATGTATCCTATACATTACTACGCGTTTAAAATTCTCGTAACATCCGCGGTCTACTAATAATATTAATTCAGTCGCGCAGCTTTCCAGAAGTCATATGACGCGATAAAAGGATAATCAAGAAATTCTATACTCGAATGATAAATTTTTCCACTGCATGTACTACCGCCGCCAGCGCGAGCTGGTGCAGAAAACATTCCAAAAACGAGTGGATCCATATCCCGTCATCCTCAATCGTCTTTTGTCATACTTCGTCGTTCAGTTGTTTAATTTCTGACCGACGATGCTCATCGAAGGATCCTCGTGGCGTCGTTTTCGGTACTCATACCTCGAGACGTTCCTCTTTCTCGACCAGGTCCGCGTGTGATTTTCGCTATCATGTTTTTCGCATGGTCGATCACCTCCGAACATCGGCTGGACGATCGTTAAATCGCCGCGAACTAAATGATATTGAAACACCAAGCAAAATCCACGAACGATCGACAAAGAAATCCCACGCACAAATGATCCACGAGCCATATGTTGAAAATCATCCTCCGATGTCCCTATTTTGCGAACGGTTTTAGTAGGCCCGACTCTTTCCATGCTGCGAGGCGTCCCACGTCTGCTTCGGGTTGAGATGATTTGGCTGATTGAACGTAGGTTCGTTTTTAGTCATCTTCGATGGGAGTACGGTTTTGATGGTAATAATTGAGGTAATCCTTAAAATATTAATTTTCAATTTCAAATGGCTAATTTTTATTAGCTTTCCTTCGATATTAATAAATGGATATTGTTGGTCGTTATGTCAACGTTTGACGATAGCTGACGTTTTGTTACTTCTGCCAGCTTCCGAGGAAAGATATTATTCTGTACAATTAAATGGTCGAATTAGAATTATAAAATATAAAGTATATTATATTAATGTTTATGTTATATCGTATTAAGGGCGTAAAATGTAAATTAAATAAGTTTAGAACTTAGAGATTGGTTTTTGTTTGATTTCAGAAACATTCAGGATATCATCCAGAGGGAAAAGATCGGTGTACAGCAAAGGCGGCGGTAGTAGGACATTGTCCAAGCGATTTCTAAAAGGCAACATTATCACTTTCGACCGGTCTAATCGTTCGTTACGAGCCACTTGTGAGTTAACCACACCAACCTTGTACCCAGGCTTTCTTAGAGGCACAAGCAACGGACAGGCAGCGTGTATGATCATTGAAGACTATCCCCCTCTGCCCACCAAACCGAGGCAATATTTGTATCAAGATACCACCCAACGATTTCTGAATCATTTAGTCCTGCCTAAGCACAGGACCTCAAAATTTTCCAGGTTAATATTTAGGGTAATAAATCGTATAGACATTAGCTCATATTCTTTTTAGACATGATCTGAATTTATGAAAATTATTAAATTACATACAATTCGATTGAAAGATTGAGTTTTCAATACGTATCTTAACTTTTAGTAATAGGCATCGGAAGCTACAGCCGTTCAGAGAAACGTGACTGGCGTCAACGGGTAGTGCGGCACACGTTACCGCAGACAACGAAAATCACCCTGACTCGATACGTAACGAGCTACCAACGGGTAGCCATTGCTTGGCAACGTCGCTGGACAGTAATCAAACTGCCGCTGGAAAACGTGGAAAGTAGATCCAGGAGGACGAGAACGAAAACGTTACCTACTTGAACGTCAAAAGATTAGGAGCCGGGAGATCCAGAGAGAACAAGAGTCACCGACCGATCGAAGCTTGGTAGCTTTCAACAGTCTGACACTCGTGTCACCATTTGCCAACCGCTCGTTTTCACAACGACGTCTCGTCAGAAATTGCTGTTGTCGCTCGGAAGGGACATTAATTTAGCAAGGAGCAAAAGACGGAAACATCATCAATCACCATGGGGAGTGTCAATGTAAACCGTAATGTGAGCGATGCGTTTTACCGCTATAAAATGCCACGGATCCAGGCCAAAGTAGAGGGCAAGGGAAATGGTATCAAGACCGTAATCGTGAATATGGTCGATGTCGCCAAAGCGATTGGCAGACCTGCTACCTATCCTACCAAATACTTTGGCTGCGAGCTTGGAGCGCAGACCCAATTCGATTTCAAAAACGAAAGATTCATTGTAAATGGTTCACACGATGCTACGAAATTACAAGATCTGTTGGATGGATTCATCCGCAAATATGTACTATGCCCGGCTTGCGATAATCCCGAGACCGAGTTGATGGTCAGCTCGAAGAAAGGAACCATTTCGCAAGGATGTAAAGCATGCGGCTATCACGGACTATTAGAAAGTAATCATAAATTGAACACTTACATCTTGAAAAATCCACCGAGCTTGAATCCTGCAGTTCAAGGCAGCTCTTTAACCGAGGGTAAACGCGGTAAACGCTCGAAACGTGCGAATGGTGAAACAACCACTACTACAACCACTGCTACTGCTAATGGTGATCGATCTGGTTCTCCGGAGAACGATACCAGCACCACTGACATCGTGATCGAGGCTCCTGAAAAGATGGCGGACGAGAACGGAGATGACGATAATTGGGCAGTCGACGTGTCAGAGGAGGCAGTTAGAGCGCGTTTACAGGACTTAACAGATGGCGCAAAGGGAATGACCATTAGCGATGATCTCGATAAGACTGAAAAAGAAAGGATGGATATGTTTTATAAATTAGTCAAATGCCGTCGTGATGCTGGACAATTGGACAACCACAAAGAGCTGGTTGCAGAGGCTGAACGTCTAGAGATCAAGACAAAAGCACCATTGATTTTGGCCGAATTACTCTTTGATCAGAATATTGCTGCTCAAGCCAAAAAGTATCGAGTACTTCTCCTTCGTTTTACTCACGATGATATCAAGGCGCAGAAATATTTAATTAGAGGAATCGAACAAGTGATAGCCCTCCATAAAGATGCTTTGATGCCAAAAGTACCTGGCATTCTGAAGGTAAGACAAATTACTGACGTGAATTCTTCGGTAATTGTCATAAATATATGTTTTAATTAATAGATTTTGTTTATTGTTTTAGCTCTTTTACGATGCTGATATTTTAGAAGAAAAAGCTTTATTCGAGTGGTCGAATAAGGTGACCAAAAAATATGTATCGAAAGATTTATCCCAAGAAATTCACGATAAAGCTGCACCGTTTTTAACCTGGTTACAAGAAGCAGAAGAAGAAGATTCTGAACCAGAAGAAGAAGACGACGATTTGGAGGTAAATGTTTGTTTTTTTTTCAAATAACTTATATTTCTATATAATTCCAAATTACATATGTAAACTATATTTGTTTCTGTTATAGATTGAATACGACGATAGAGCCAAACAGTCGCTAAAACCACAACAATCACCGCCTATACAGAAGCCTGCTGTAGTCAATGAAGACTCGGATGATGAGGATGATTTTGATATCGATGCCATTTAAAAAAAACGACAAGATGCTCAGATGTCGGACATTAAGAATAGATAAAAGACGATAGAAAAATATATGTTCGATAAACGATAAC
Organism: Bombus confusus; assembly: GCA_014737475.1. Classification (NCBI taxonomy): domain Eukaryota; kingdom Metazoa; phylum Arthropoda; class Insecta; order Hymenoptera; family Apidae; genus Bombus; species Bombus confusus. The sequence goes on from JACXIV010000041.1 coordinate 4,357,510, forward strand.
TAACGATCATTTCTCACACGATACAAAGAGTCGCAATGCAATCTCGTATGATAATATAGCATTTTGTTATTTTAGGCCAAGGAGTGATTATAAATGCCATTACACGTATGAGAAATTTTAACTGTTCTCAAGTTAGCAATATTTATCTGTATGATAATACTTTTAATTGTTTTTAATAAGGCTATTACGAATTATCTATATCATTATTCTTAATTATTGAGAGGTTTTAAAAAGAAATGAAAACGAATGATGCTTCCATACATTGATATGCATCTCTTTTAGAAGAAAAAAAATATTGATAGTTCTCTGCCGTTATTGGGAAGTTGGCCTGCTAAAAACGTTCTCTATTGTATCTATTTACTATTCAAATAATAATTATTCAAATAAATATGGTTTACCGCAATATATCAAGTTCTTTCTCATTTCCAAAGCATTTCCTCCATTTGAAAAGCATATGTATGTACATAGTATGAATAAGCAATGAAGTAAAAATAGGTATTATGAATGATGGCCTAGTTAGTCATCATTACTTGCATTTATATCTTTCTTCTTTATCGTAGCTAATTTGTTAATAATTCACGTCAAAAAATTGCAATTTTATTGAGCGAAACGTCAATTCCTACTAGGTGAGCTGTATTATGTCTCGATCGTTTACAATGAACGAATTAATACCGTATATAAAAATAAACCAATTTTACAATACGATGTCGCTTCATAGAAACCGACGAATTTCAGAAAATCCTAGTAACTGGCGCTGCGATCGAACAGAGTCGCTTCAGTCGCGTTTTTATAATTGACTGACTGTCGACGTACATTCTGGATATTTTGTCGTCAATTTATTCGTTCCAAGGAACGCATTTTGTATTTGTACGGGATTTGACGGTAGACTACATTATTATCAGAGTGTAGACTACGCTTAATGGTCGTTTATTCAACATTCGAACTGTAAAATATGTGGTTATTGTACTTTTATTAACTTGTACTTGGTCCACGCCATCTTAGTCTGTCACCAAACGTGCAGAAATAAAGTTTAGTGCCTCTTTTCTCGTGTTCCTCCTTGCCGGTGGAGACGATTTCTAAACGAGAGTTCAATCAACTATTCATTCCTATCGTGAGCATCGTTTCACAGTGAATCCGCGACCGAAATCGGTGAGTGGAATCCACCTTTTTCAACATTATCGTCGTCGTGAATCATTGTACATCGTCGTTGCACCGATTGTAAAATATTGTACGAGCTAAATCTATAAAAACTTACTCGTTCAACGTAAAAAAATTCTTTTAAAGGTTCGTCGCATCGAGGCATCCTGCCCTTTATTAAGAAAGGGGGATGATACACTGAACAGGGGAAAATTCCTGCGTGGACCGTTCACAAGGGTAAGCTTTCGTTCACCGTCAAATTTTCGAATACCTTTTGCGTTTCTGGTCATACGAATGCAGAATATAATCAGACTGTTCGGTTTTAAATTGCCACGCCTTCGACAGGCGGTTACAGCCGGAAGCAAATGATGTTAATTCGTTTCCGTAAGATTCTGCGGAACCATGACAGAAAACCAGTGACCATGACGATGATTGTAATGATAATTATCCCTATTCTGGTACACTTAGAAAGGAGCGCGTTTCATTGGATTTTCACTAATTCGTAAAAAGGAGTTGTTGCGTTAAGAAAAATGATTCGGTGTCGTGTATCATTCGTTTCTGTTATGTATTCTATACGTATCGTTACATAAATGAATGTATGTAGATAAGCGAAGAATAATCGTAGAATACCGGATAAGTGGAGATAGGATTAACAGTATATCAATCAATTTTTTTTAAACTGATTTATCTTTTATGTTTGTAAATATTCTTCCGTGAGCTTTTTATCTATTTTATGTGCAATTGTTGAACATCTAAAGGTAAAGAAACCTGTACAGGTGTTCAATTGACTATCGTATTATGCAGCCGGAATTCCTAACCTCTAAGAAATTAGAAAACTATAGAACAATTCGAAGGAGTGGTTCTATTATTTATTCAGTTATTTCAGGAACTCACATAATGGAATTTCTAACGTCTTCTATAAATTGTCACCACAATTCGTTATATATGCACGAAGCTTAAAACGAGTATGCAATTGTTATATGATATGAATCTCAATCAGCGATTCAGCCGTTACTCTTTACAAATATAGATCTTCGACTGTTTTACGTTGTGACGACCATTTGTAGCTGAAAATTTCATTACCCTACCCGTACTGTCACTGACCTCTTTCTACTGTACTTTCGAAAATACGATGCAAAATTTTACTTATCAAGCTATAAATTTCTAACTGCATATATGTCAGTAAATGTGAAATGGAACTGGGTTACTGACGTATGCAACATTTTTTAGACAATCTAAAATTTTTATTTAAAAATTATTACATTTCGTATTTTTCTAAGGTAAAATTTTTAAGATAACAATGGCGCTTTGCCCTGTAAGATAATTGTATTAAACCTATAATATACATACGTATTGTTTACCTCATTTTACGTCAAATGCTCACGCACGTGCTCTTCCCAATCCTCTTATCGATTTGTAATACATATACAATGTACATATACATACATACATATTTATACCTTCAACTCGTTAGATATTCCTAAAGGTCAACTCACCAATTGTGACAATATTAACTTTTTTAAACATTCTCATTCTTTATAACATAAACATTCTTTATATTTTTATCGATATATTTTTAGAAAAGATAAAATTTTTAACAAGAAATGAGCGTGAATGTTCAATAAATCGTTGGTCCGACGATAAACGAGGAAGGTTTTGAAGCACTGTATGATTAATCACGCCACCATATTCTCATAAGCAGGTTCGTCGAATTAAATTCGTGAAAGCAATTTTATGTGTTGGGTAGATACGGTTGCATGTAATACACTTCTCTACGAACGGGCGCGCACATGGTACAGCACTTGTAATGTTCTGTCGTCATGCTATGAGTCATCAGCTACCTCGTCTCTATTCCCCTTGAAGTGAGAAAGATTGCGAAAACTGGCGTTCTATGTGCGTTTCTTACCGTCTCTGTGGAGACTTAAAACATTCCGCAAACTTTAGACGAAATTAATTGGTTCACCAATAATTACCGCCGTTGCTCCGCATCGGCATTTGTTTACATGATATGTATCTACCAGCTATTCTCATTAATACGATACGCTTTTATGTCTGCACATAACTTTAACACTATTAATTACGAAAGAAAGCTGCAAAGAGAAAAAACTAATTAAAACTCGATAGTTACTTATTAATCGTGCATTTTTCTCAATTGTGCAAAAGTTTAAGATTATCAATCAAACGGAAATTTTTTAATCTCAGAGATGAATAGATGTTTTAATGATATTTTTTGAATAACGGTTATTTTAATTCTAGTGTATTTAGGAACTGTAATTGCCAAAAAGATATTAATATAAAGTAAACTATATAAAAAATAAGTGTAATTAAATATGTTAATTAAAAATAATATTTTACGAAATCTTATTTTAATAACAACAACATTTTTAGAAATTGTTTCGAAAAGTTTTTGAATATGTTTCTGCTATAATTCTATTAGAACTTAGTTGTTTCATGAAACTAATTCACGTTTCTGAATTCCTTTCCTCCACTGATTCCTATTAGGTGATCTCATACATATTTTATAGCATTCACATTAAGGTCTTGTTGATTGCAATATTTTCAAAAAGTTTGTGCATCAAAAGAAGCAACACCATAAAGAGAATCTCTTAAAATTCGTTTTCATGTACATAACATTTGGGAACTTTTTCTAAGGTTTCTAAGTCGCCGTTATAAAATCAGTAACGACGTGATATAAGACTGTTGCACTATACTGTGTATCCTGTTTTGTAAAGTGTTCAGACAGGAGAAATGATAAAAGGTGGATGCAGATACGCGTCGCCGTGAAGTGTTAAGTGTCATACACGCATAGCACCCTCTCTTAGAAGCTTCATTCATCGTACCCTTACGCACCCTCCGGGTATTCCTACTGACCGACTGACGTTTATTTGTGTATGTGGTCGTAACGACGCTAAGCACGAAGCTCTTCTTAACGTAGAAAGACATCATTCATTTTGTTATGCATACCTGGCGTGGACATACCGGTGTCCATGCACGTTCTTCGTGCAGTTGTAGGAACACCCCTGAATTCCGGACGCATGCGCAATCTTTCTACCCCTTCTGCCTCCGGATGTGCCGGTCTTTCGTGCGAGAGGGTGCGAAGCCAAACGTTAGCCTTCAGTAAAGAATTAAACGCGATTCCGCGAGGGTGCCCCCCTTTAGAAATCACATTGCGGGACACATTGTAGTGTGTATATATATGTATATTGTATAGATTCTATTTTTATACGATTGAAAAACGAGATAAATGACTTTTTTACAACAGATTCGATTGACTGAAAGTGACAATACAGTCGCGATTGTTCGCGAAGAAACGACCGACAGATCGATATAGTAGAAAGTTAAATTTTTTTTGTATACGGATTAGGTAGGTCCAACAGAGTCCAACATTACCGATGGGTAGAACAGATATGTCAAAAACGCTGAACGCTTATAGAATGTGAGTAGTTCCCCTACTTACGAATCCTTATACCATTTGAATCCATTTTGATTGTTATCTGTACTTTTTCTATTATTTTTTCCATTTTCTTTTCCTATTAACACCAGGCTTATGGTCAGTTATACCTAAGTCGCTACGTTTTTACGTAAACATACCAAGCTCTAATTGCCGCACACTTTCATTAGAAACTTCACGTACGTCTTTTTTGCTCAGTTTTTCAAGCAATACGATCGAATACACGCCATCGAGGAAATCTTCGCGACTGCATGCGCGAACCACTGAAAATAATTTCCATCGTAAACTGAAGCGCGTTCAGATGTCGCAATATGTCGATGAAGGAAAAAGTGACATGAAAAATTTTGTCATATGAGCCAACAGGAATCAAACTGATCAATTTCACCGTTTCCAAAGAATTAAATGTTAACTACGTATTTTAATATTAAAATTAAGAAATTTAAAAAAAAATGAAGTGTTTTGAGTGATTCGATGTGTCACTGGTTCCATTGTGTACGTATTAGCTGCGACATTCACTTTCCATGTTGATATCCTATAATGCAGGTTTCGTAAAAAATCAATGTATCGACCCGAGACTTTCGTGCTTTCCTCACCACGCTTCCTGCTCGCTTCTGCTGGAAAGTCGATTCACAAAGATTATCATGCTGGTAACTAAGAATGTTACTTCTACTTCTGTTATAAGTCCTTGGACAAATCAATTGGCCGGAAGTAGCTGTCAATGTCGAGAGAGCGAGATAGTATTACTCAAGTACATTTGTTAAACGACGCAGTGTTTCATTTGGTATGGTGAGGTCAAGGCTTGTTTGGAAGGACGATTGCACGAGGTCAAGGTTTACAAGTGCAGAACCCTGAAATCCTGATCCGGCCGCGACCACGTCAATCATTTCCTTCTGTTTTTTTTGCCAACTCATATTACTTCCGATTTGTTTTTATCGATTGGCAACGGCGTTGCGAATTCTGCTCTTCCCTCGTGAAATTTCACCATCTTTCTCTATACACCTATATATATTCTGTCGCATTAAAAGAGCACGCCATGGTTGTTGCGTTTGCGCAGAACTGCCGAGCCATTGATTTCGCTTGTGTTTTAACGCGGTCGTGACATGGGGTGAGTTTTCTATCGAAAACTTCGCCTATCTGCAATTGGTTTTAATCTGTCGTCGTGTCGTTACTTGATTCTTCGCGCGAATATTCCTCCAGTTAATAATAATCGTCTGTGTAATGCGTAAGAGTTTTTGGTAATTTTCTCTTCTTGAAAATTCACATTCACTCGGTACATTGGTGTCGCATAGAAGAAGCGCCGCGGCAATTGCGCCTGCGCGTATATATTAAACCATTGATTTCTGTGGATTTAACGTGGCCCTGACATGGGGTAAGTTTTTATTCGAATTAATTTTAGAGTAATCGACGTTTGAGTATTTCGAAAAATGTTTTAAGTCGTCATGTTCGGCGATTGGATCACTGTGATTGTATATTTACTTTATTTTAAAATAAAACCGTTCTACCAGCTTAAGTTCGAAAACATTCTCTGTACGTACCAATGCCGGATACGTTCTGCTTGCCTGGACTGAAATACTTCACGATGCCTATTTTTGATTGCGGTTAATTATTGGCGCGTAAAGCAAGTCGTTCCAAATACCGCTTACTTCTGTTTTACCTCTTTCTTTATGCTTTCTGCTTTGGTTACGAGAACCAGAGGTCTATACAAAATAGAGCCTTGTTATCATTGCGTACCTATCATTGTAATAATTGTATTTTATGATGTTTACATTAATGTTATATTTAAATTATAAAAAAGATTCTATATTCCATTACGTAGGCTTTTTAATACTGAAACCGATAACGAAAACATTACAAAATTTGTTTAGAAACCAAGAGAAATTAGAAGCAACGATATATGAAAACAAGCCTCTATCTATATACTTTATAAAAGGAATTACAGAAAATGATCGCAAAATGTGTCGTTTGGGAATTTCTAAAATATCTGTAAAGAATTTAAGATTGCTTCTGCTATTAATTAAAAATGATACTCTAACGTGAATTGAATTAATATTTAAAATAAACTCGTTATATTGAATTTTAAATTTAAGTCATTGGAATTTTAATGTTTCTTTTTCAGCCGAGTTTTCATAATAATTCTACTTTTTCAATTTTTAGCAAAAAAATAGAAAATATTGGTAGAATGACGGCCATGACGCAGGAAGAAATTATGGCTGGTGCCAGAATTGTGTCCCAGGGTCTGGAAGCCCTCCGTGTTGAACACGGGGGACTTCTACAAGCCCTACAGACCCAGGATGCGCCAGTCGCTAGAGACAAAGCTAGCTTGCTATCGAAGAACATTGAGATGATAGAGTTGGGCCTTGGTGAAGCACAGGTCATGATGGCACTTGCAAATCATTTACAAATGGTAGAGGCTGAGAAACAAAAGCTTAGAACGCAAGTGAGAAGGTTGTGCCAAGAGAATGCCTGGTTAAGGGATGAATTGGCTGGAACGCAACAAAAGTTGCAAGCCAGTCAGCAAGCAGTAAGTAGTCAAATGTAAAGTAGATGTTAAGGACGTGAACGACGTGTCAAAGGCTATCGATTACGCACAATTCCGGAAATACACCTGAAGATCTTGCACAAGTTTATTCTTCTCCTTAACTTATCTTATTGTAAGAAATTCTACAAAGATGACATCAACAAAGAGTTGCGCATTTGTATATATATAATATACTCATAGAAATGGTAAATCTTTTGACGTCATCCTGCATTGAATTGCTGCGATTATATTGCCGGAATTATACGAGCTTACATTATGTATATAGATCATATACAAAGATATTACGTGTAGGGAAATATATAGTTTAAGAGACTAAAATGTTTCTTATTTTACTAGCTAGTCCAATTGGAAGAACAGAAGAAACATTTAGATTTCATGGAAAGCATGAAGCAATATGATCCTGATCCTTCTGCGGATGATGAGAATGCAAAAGATCGGCCACCAGATGATCCTGTAGTTGATCTATTCCCTGACGATGATGCGGACGACCGAAATAGTAAGTGTACGTTCGTTTTCTCACTTTCTCTTATCAAGCATCTTTTTTAGGTGCTCCAATTTTCTCTTAAGTCTGTGTGAATAACACGAAGGGATTTTACTGAAATTATTTTGTAATTTTCTCCATTAGATTCGAAGATACTTCATCCAATGTATAAGAGTACAAGGTAGCTTCGTTTCAAGTTGTGTTACTGTTGACGAACACTTTAGTAAGGTTTCGTATTCGCACAGGCTTAAGCTACCGATAAGGACCACTTTTTGCAATGATCGCCATTTTTATTGCAGCGATATTACCAACACCGCCTTCGCAATTTGCACAACAAGTGAACGCTGGATACGAGATACCCGCGCGCTTGCGTACACTGCACAATTTGGTTATACAGTACGCTAGCCAAGGCCGTTACGAGGTGGCTGTGCCTCTCTGTAAACAGGCGCTGGAAGATCTGGAAAAGACTTCCGGTCACGATCATCCTGACGTCGCTACGATGTTGAATATCCTTGCTTTAGTATATAGGGATCAAAATAAATATAAAGAAGCAGCGAACTTGTTGAACGATGCCTTGGCTATTCGTGAAAAGACGCTCGGTGAAAATCACCCTGCAGTCGCTGCCACGTTGAACAACTTGGCCGTTTTATATGGAAAACGAGGCAAATACAAGGAGGCTGAGCCGTTGTGCAAACGTGCTCTTGATATCCGAGAAAAGGTTCTCGGCCGTGATCATCCTGATGTCGCGAAGCAGCTGAATAACCTCGCCTTGCTTTGCCAGAATCAGGGTAAATACGAAGAAGTGGAGCGCTATTACTTGCGAGCGCTGGAGATTTACGAAGGCAAACTTGGACCGGACGATCCTAACGTCGCGAAGACGAAAAATAATTTGGCATCGTGTTACTTGAAACAAGGAAAGTACAAAGATGCGGAAGTTTTGTACAAACAAGTATTGACTAGAGCACACGAGAAAGAGTTTGGTGCTATTGCTGGTGATAATAAACCAATCTGGCAGGTAAGAATGCCTTTGGAGGTTTTAAGAATGGTATTCAAGATATAAGTGTGTCTGTAATATTATGGAAAACGTTCTTATTTCAGGTTGCCGAAGAAAGAGAGGAGAATAAACATAGAAACAAAGAGAATGCTCCATATGGAGAATATGGTGGTTGGCACAAAGCTGCTAAAGTGGACTCACCTACAGTCACGACCACTCTAAAGAATCTTGGCGCGTTATATCGAAGACAAGGAAAATACGAAGCGGCTGAAACTCTAGAAGATTGCGCTCTTAGGTCACGAAAAGAGGTAAGTTCAATAATTACTTGGATATAAAATCTGAACCGAGCATAGATATTTTTACTTTTATTGTATTAGTAAAATAAATAGTACAGTAAAAGGGATTGAAAGAATAGAAAAATATAAAATATAAACAAAATTTTTGCGGTGTGAAAATCAATTAGGTGAATATAATTTCTCTCTGATATACGGTGTTAAAGTGATTAAATTGTATAGAAGACAGGATGTACCGTTAAAAGTATTACAAATATCTCGACTAAAGCAAATTGTAGGCATTTGTTACTTAAGTTTTTTCGTTTAATTTGAAGCAGACATTGGAGTTCGTGAAGCAAGGGAAAGTCGCGCAAATTTTAGGGGAAGAAAAAGGGTCGACGAGACGCGGTTCGCGATCCAGTTTAGCCAACAGCGAACACGAGCAACACGACGAGGTAAGTTGTGTCGGATACAAGAAAGAAATATTTTAGTTGCACTGCATGTTGTAGCACACGATTAGTCGTCTACTATCCTTTTCTTCTTTCTTTTTGTTCTTTTTTCGTTATCCGGCCCGTTCTGATGAATTGGCGACACAACACACAATCACAGGGCTCGCTGCCGCTGGTACAAAGGGCGCTACATGAAGGACAGTCTGGCCACAACGACGCTAGTCCTAACAAACCCGGTTTTAAAAACAAGATCTTTCAAGCTTTCGGGATTCACTCTTCCACGTAGGATATCCTTCGTCTGTAGTATTGCCTGTCGTTCGATTTATGCCCAGTCGCATGGTGATTTTCGGTGTATATCGCATCGAAAAGTCTATACTTCTAGAACGAGAAAGAATTATTTAAAGAAAGCGTACGATTGTTTGGGAGAAGTTATATTTAGGTATTCGTTTTTAAATTCCACGATAGTGTAATCCAAATACGCCGAGGAATTCGCGATCTTTTGGAAACTATCTTAAACGATTCCTCTTAAACGCAAGCATTTGTAGGAATTTATAGTAGTTTGGACGTAGGTATGGGCCTTCGGCAATTTTTTGGGCATTTGATATACTGTTTTTTCTCGCAGCCAGATACCCCAATTGACAATGACGACAGCACATCATAACTGCACATTCTTTTATTACATTTACTATACGAGTATTTCTATAATCCTTCTGCGCTATTTCCATTTGTAACTCTTTTCTTATTTGGGAAAGTATCGCGTAGAAAAAGTATACGGTCTTTTACAAATTACTTCCACTTGTAAGCTGTGATAACGATGCCCTTTCACTTCACGTTAATTTCTCTGTGTGTTTTTTCGTCGAATTCTGGCTTTTAAACAAAAATATCGAGGATATTTGTATTTCATACTTTTTAAAAATAAGCGAATCAATTGAAATTCGATGGATAGGTGCTTTTCTAAAAAGCATTTTATTTTTATCACGTTGCATTATTTATCTATAATTATTATTATTAAGTGTTTTAAACTTTTTACGCTTGTATTATACACAATCGTATAGAAAGCAATTAGAATAAATCAATAAGCTTCCAGAGACAATTATTTTCGTAATGAAATTACACGAATCGACCGTTTCACGTGTTACTCTTGGCTGAGATAGGCTGATAAGAGAAGTAACATTTTTTTATGTTCGAGCTATTTTATCACGTAAGCCAGAACACTGTGAAACTACGCACACAAATTACAAGTAGTCAATTCTAGCAGCGGCTTTTGCTTAACTATATAGTTCAGTATAGATTTGCAAAGGTGAAAATTTCACGATGATCAATGTGTGGAGAAGATTAATAATAATCAATCTAACGATTTGCAGTTCAACATACGAAGAATTATTTTCTCTAACAGGTCGTTCTTGCGATATTCTCGTATACGTAGTCTGTTCTTAATTTTTAACACCAGAGAGAAAACAGTCTTCTTCAAGCCTCAGATGACTCGTGTCATTAATTTACATTCATTTTTCACTTATTATAATTAACATGAATTTTATATTTATCTCGTTCAATTATGTAACGAAGAGGAACTTTTCATCTTGCTTAGGATTACACTCGACTGTATCCTATAATTTTAACACGATGTGAGGTGTCTCGAAGTTTTCCCATAAGTGTTCTAATATTTTTCTTCTTCGAAAAGTATTCGTTATATACAATACATATTTACGTATGTACGTATGTTATTATTTTCAAACTACCCTCATTTGTGTAACAAATGACTATATTTCGAAAAGAAGATCTCAAGAGCCTGCGTTTCTTATCCTCGTTCGGGGCACCTTGTATCATCCGTCACTTTGTTTTTATTAATCTCTAACTACATTTCTAGACTTCGAACTTTCTATTCAGATGGAAAAGAAGGATAAACGAATAAAGATATCCTGTTATTATTCGACCATATGGTACAATGTTTCTGAACTCGTGATTAATTATTACGAAAGCTGGATTATTTAATATAAGTAGTGCCTTGAGACTTTTAACGAGCGAGCGAATAAATTATTTTTTAACTGAACATGGTTGTTACTCGACTATATATATGGGATTGTCGTGTATCGTGGGATATATCCTTACCATATTCTGTGTCTGTGTTCCTTTCTCTTTATTTGTCATATAACCAAATCATGTAGGAACCTTTGTATGAAACCAAGAATGCGTATGTAACAGGTTTGCATTATTAATTCTCCTCGCACGCCATTTGTGTTTCTTAACCATCATTGTTATCAGTCGTTTTTTTTTTCGATATCTGCGTTGTCGTTTTGTTTCGCTTTGATTTGAGTACTCTGCGGGCCGGGACTTAGATAAAAGGATGTCACTCTGGAGTACGATTTCGTCTGGACAGCAAAATACCGGGGCGAAACTAGACCGGGTTTCTGTAGCAGGTGCGTATTCGTAGATTTTGTAGAACAATTTTTTAATCTTTTTTTTTTTTTTTTGTTTATTTTTTTATTTCCTATCCCTGATGTTTCATGTCGATGCACAGACAAGTCTTTTTATCGTTATTAATTTTTTTTTTTGTACCATCATCGACCACCACGCATACCATCGTTCGACTCACCTCTGTTCCTTTGTTTTTATTTTTTATAGATATTGCCACAGTGCAGACTGTCTTTTGTTTTTAATCGTAACAAGATCATGATCGAGAATCATCATTCTGTGTCGTGGCGATTAATTACTGCTCCTTTTATGTAAAACCCGTAGCCAGCATGGGACAATGTAACATTTTGCTTGTGTATATATTCGAAACCACCCCTTGTACGAGCAGTAATTAATTATTGTAAATGTCATGTTGATACTTGATATCGAGTTTTGGCTTGTCATGGTACATACGAATTAATATTATTTCTTTTTCCAGCTTCTGTAACAATTTTGTCAGAATTTCATACAGATCTTGTGTCTTTGGTAGAAAATTCGTTTGTTTCTCGTGTTTTTTCTTTTTTCTTTTTTTTTTTTTTTTCTCGAAATTCTTTCAGTTTTCTTCAGTTTATTTTCAGTAGCGACCAGTCGAAGGTTTCCAAAATTTGTTAACATTTAGCCTTCTAGATTCGATTGTCAGAAGAAAATAAGTTGCTAATTTTGAAGGCACGAGATCCTTGGGATTTTTTTTTTTAACTGATTTCTTTAGAAAACCGTCGTCCTCTTTTGTTTCAGGAACGGAAGTATTACGTTCGTGCGCAGTAAAGGGATACCACGTAAGAGAGCTATACGCGAAACGATAACGCCAGGATGATAAAAGGGCTCTGCATTGTTTAGTTGAAACATTGACTGATGTCCGTTCTATCTGAATCGTTTAACGTATAACAGCACATTCCAGCTGCTTTTCTCGATCAATCAGACGCACCGTAAAAAAGAAGTACTTGATGTTGCTGTTCGTGCTCGACACACGGGACGAATTATTATGGCTTTGTGCTAGCGACTGATCGTTTTGGAATAGAAAAAGGAAAGGAAAGAAACACAATGTCTGCAAGGCGAATTGGTCTATCTTGCTTTGAACGTGCATCCGAATCAAAATTCCAATTCAAGTTGATCATATTTCTTTGCGTTCTATGTCTTTTCGCTCGAATAACAGAAGAGATTCGTTGCTGCAAACTTACATTGACCTAACAGAAAGAAAGAAATACCGTGATGTATTCAATTCTTTTCTCGCATTGTACAGAAAAAGCGACGGACAGTTTTCTTCTTAGACACTATACGTCCATACTTGCATCTACATGCATCTAATCAGGCCGTACACGTGTATACATATCCCTTTCGTTGATCACTACTATTACCATACTCGAAGTAACATGACAACGTGTAATCATTCCACGAGCTCTAGCTTCTTTCGATCGACGCTCGGATAGAGTCCGAAGAAAAAGTGCAGTCACATTTAAACATAGGGGGAACATTTGTATGTCGCTTAGCATTATCGAATGTATTCTTACACACACGTCCACACACAGAGACACACATACACCGTGCACGTTAGAATAATGCGAGTATATTCATCGTCATATTAAAGATTGTAACAAGATAGAAGGGGGAGAACCGCGCTTTCCCTTTCGTTTCTGTCACAGAGTTCAATTATGCAGAGATGATAACGTGTAAACAGTATAGAGGAAAGAGCCAATCTGACTGGCGACGTTTCATTTCTCTATCCTATTTATAATTGTACACTTAAGTACTTACGTATTCGCAGATATTTAATTTATTCTCTATGCGTTCGATATTATATGTTGTATTATAAGATCGTGATTATTTAAATTATTTCGAAGAGGAGGAAACGCGGGAAATTTTATCGTTCTTCTTGTTCCTTGCAGCCACTTTTTTTTTTTGGGACGAGGATATCTTTTTAGCAAAATTTACGTATCGCCCTGAACATCGTGTTATTGCTTACAAAAGTCATGAATCGTATATTGTAATCGGCTGTGAATTATAAACCGAGTCTGAAAAATCCTTCGATCGATCAGCAGTCACGACGACGTAGAATGATGATCGTTTGAATTAGTCGAGTCCTTACGGTAGACATAAGTTTCATTCGAGTTAAGAAGCTCACGTTTTCGTTTAGCTTTGCCATTTCGTACAGATTTCACGCAACATGTATCGCTTAACTCTTTCATTACAAAACCAGTTGCTATAACGACTGATTACTGTACGTATTCAGTCGCAATGGTGATTATAGTTTACTCTATAGTCACACGGCGAACAGAATTATACTAACAAGCACGGAAATCATTGTCGCGAATATTTAATAATCAATCCATGTTGTACAGAGTAATTATAGTTGCTTTCATAGCATTGGCTGCATGCAATGCAACTATAATTATACTTATATAGAAATACTACGGAAGAAAGTAGCGAATGTAATCTATTACGAGATATTTTCATCAATGCATGATGACAACGAATGATGGTATATATATATATATCTATATATACATATAGTAATGAATTATTACTATATTATTATAATACTTGTTCTATCAAAGTAACGTATCCAATCGAAGAAAAAGAGCAACTTTTACACGTGGCTGCTTGTTTGTTAAACACACTTTAAAATTTGCTTGTTTTAAGCTCTCTTCGCACGTGTAAAAATATTGACTAACCAAGAAAGAGTTAAAAAAGAAAAAAAAAAAAAGGAAGAATCTTTCGAAATAGAAGAAGAAATTTGCTTTATCGCAATATCTTTATAACGTGAGTTCCATTGGACTTGGCCTAGTTCAAAAGATTCAGGATTACGCTCCGAATATCTGGTGTATAGGAATCATTTACAGTCGTAGCGACGATATGACGGTTCGTTTTTCAATTTCATGCAATTTTTCGGTGACAAGGCGAGATTTCGTTTTTTTTTTCTTTTACACGAGACTGCGGAATACGACCTCGGTGTTCAGTCCTGCGTTCATCGATGATGATTCTTAGTCGTTTTTTAAATAATCATTCTTTCCTATCTATCGTTAATTTCACTTCATTCTCGTAGTACATCGTTTTTCATTTGATTTTCATGTGTGCTCTTCTCATTATCCCGGAAAGAAACATGCATTTAACGATATACGCTATCACATTATGCGCCTGAGAGCTTGAAGGCCTAGAATTAGTAAGTTTTTATTCGGCTTTGGGTTTTATCTTTCACATTTTCTTCTCTGTATTTTAACTAGCAGCACGATGTAGCGTATCCAAGATACAATTTTCTTTACGATTCACCAGCTGGTTTTCAACGGTACTTTTAAGTGCAATCTTAAGTGCAATCGAATTCCAATTGTTTCTATATGTCTGATATAGAAACTGGCATTATATATTTACACATTAATCAATTTAATTTTCATCCTTTAGTTAAACTCGATGCAATTATTTATACCAAGTGTAACTTCGATGTTTAACTATTGGTTAAATTAGGCCGAATTTGTCAAACATTTTGATTTTTAAAATCATATTTTGCTAAATCTTGTTGGATATTCATTTGTAATGTATGTTCAGCTTTTGTTAAGCGGTAAAAGACAGCTGTAAGTTGTAATCGCTTTAATCTACCATTTTATTATTTATTAGATATTTTAGTAAGTTTTCTTTTGGCGTAGAAGGGAACACTATTTTATTTTTATCTTAAGAAAATTTACCTTCTGTCTCGAGTTCTACATGGGCCGTAGATCAATGTCAATCGATCTACTTCTTCATAGTCGAGAAATAGATGTGATACGATATTAGGAATAAGGTTTTTAGTCTTCACTTATTGTCGGAAGTAGTCGCTTTATTCTATAAACTGTTTAAGGTATTGTAGCTCTCAGGTGCAAGTACTGTTATTTAAATAATGTAAGTTTTGATTTATAATAAATATTTCCACTTGTAATCCTTGTTCATGTGCCTCCCTCGCGTGGAAAGCATCCGAGTATTTCTTATCGTAACGAGAATTTCAAAAGATATGCATTTTTAAGCAACATTGTATTCGTGTTTTCGAATTTTATTAAAATTTCGTTGCTAACAAAGCCTAATTTATTTTCTTTGATTATGTATCTTTTAATCTTCGTTCCCCTCCTTGCGTAATTTTTTTGCGATATATTCTGCTTGCCTAATCCCTAATTTTGTATTAATCATCAAGAATGATCAATAATTAAATACGAGCGAATTTCCTATTTCACGAACAAAATTTATTGACAATCCTTTTCACGTAAATAACTTTTACGAATAAAATTATAATATCAAATTCTTCGATCGCCCGTATCTAGTTATTATTAGTCGTTCTTTGCGATTAATGCAAAATTAGGGAAGTAAAATGAGTTTCTACTGAGATTTTGCTATGAAATTCTTCAGCCTCTCTTTTATTAATTTAATGACGCGTGCTTCGTTGATTTTATTAGAAATCTAGGCCTCCTAGATCACGCGTAGGTAACATCACCACTTCACACGTTGTGGCAATATCGCAAGTTGATAAGATTGATCGGTTATTTATAACATTACAACCGTAGCTATAAATACCGACAGTCTGTTCACCGATAATATTTCGCCTGTCATCTTGATTGCCAGACGGCACAAATGCGCGCTCTTATAATACCAAAAAAAAAAAAAAAAAAAAAAAAAAAAAAAAAAAAAAAAAAAAAAGATTTCGATGCAAACATGACACACATACGTTGCATCGTGTCGGGGCTATTGTTAACCCTGTAATCATGTTTTCCTGGTACAAGCCTGTTTCGTTACTCTTTCATTATACAATCATTACACTCGCAAGGCAGTGTAAAAACAAAGAGAAAAGAAAATAATTAGATGAGAAAGCATTGGTTTCGCTCTGCATACGAAATTTTATTACACAATTATTTGCATAGCACATTAGCACTGTTCCATCCACTGTTCGAATTATAGAAAAGTTTTTATTGAGCATACTGTTACACGTTACAATAGTAATAATAATCAATAATCGTAATAAATCGTGAGAATAATCGATAATCAATGATATTACCTTATCTTTTTTTTTTTCTTTTTTTTCGTCAACAAGTAGAAACTATCACGTGAAAAGTTACATCTATAAAAAGGGGGGGTACAGAGAAGAGAGAAAAAACGGTACTCTTTTACAAACTTCTGATTTGTATCGGCTTGACTAGCATATTAGAAGCATTAACGTTACGGTTAATCGTAATCAATTAGATTGGAAGGGCAGGTGGGGTGGTGGTGTGGTGGAGGATCGAAAGCACGTTTAATGCAGAGGGGTATTATTAATTACGACATTACAGGTATTAAAAATTCGCTTC
Organism: Bombus confusus; assembly: GCA_014737475.1. NCBI lineage: Eukaryota > Metazoa > Arthropoda > Insecta > Hymenoptera > Apidae > Bombus > Bombus confusus. The sequence continues at coordinate 4,374,581 of JACXIV010000041.1, forward strand.
ATAATAAATTAGATACGACATATAAAGGAGAAATGTACATTTATAAATTGCTAATTAATTATTATCGTTACACGTATTCATCGAGGGCTACACATCGTGTTACTTTTCACTTTTTTCTTTTTTCCTTTTTTTTTTTTTGTTCGTTTTCTTATATAAGACGATACCTAATATAACAATCGCAAGGCTGATTTGTACGAGAGTTTCAGTAGCAAAATATTCGCTCCACGATTTACGCTCCAACCCTCATATCTCAACCCCCATACAAATCCCTAAAAAAAAACACAAACATGATCGAACTCTGCTCTGTTCTATTCAATTGCTCATTTCTGGAGAGAAAGAGAAAGAGAGAGAGAGAGAGAGAGAGAGAAGGAGAGAGGGAGAGAGTAAGAGATTAATTAGTTCCACAGCCTTTTATAATAATATTAGGTGAGCAAATCAGCCTGGCAGATTCGGAGAAAGGAAGAAGCGACACGCGCTCACGTACGCGCGACAAGAAAGGAAATATCCGACGAATGATAGTAAAATATTGTGTACAACTTCCCAATAAATATGTGTCGTCCGCCTAAAAGTACAGATTGCTTGTATAATCCGTCAACGTCTCGACGAGAAAGTACTTAAAATAGAGTCTAAACTAGTCTTTTGTGTTTCTTATATATAAGTCTAATATTCAATTTGTATGAAAAGGGTATTTCCCCTATGATTTTTATTCGGTTATACTATAGGCTTGAATCACAGAGACAATCCAAGATATCTCTGACATGTAATAAGTCCTTTGACATGTAAATAATTCGTAACGAGGTAAACACTGATTTTTTGAAACAAGATATCAAGAAAAGAAAGAAAAAAAAAAAAAAGGAAAAAGAAAGAATAACGTTAAAAATATAAAAACGAATGATCGATACAAAGAGTAAGATAGCAGCATCAATCTCATCGATTGATCGTATAAAAATATTTTCAAAAATCAGTTGTTACGACGAAAATGTTTTTAACGAGAGAATTAAGTAATTTCATCTACGGTCGAATTATTGCGAAAGAAATGTTACAGAGACATTTGGTTGCTCTCTTCTCAGTGATTTCGTCCCGTAAAAAACTTAACGTCCTATCGTGAAGTAGGTTTCGAGATCGAAGAACAATCATAAAGGATTCAAAAGAGGAATTTCCATCGGCTTGCCCGATCCGAAACCTATTTCATCAACGAGACTTAATCAGTAGCTTCGTTATCGAAGAATTTTTGCAAAATATCGAATACTGAGTAATACACGATCTTTTATCTCGTATTATTCATGCGTTCATGAATAAGAAACGGTCGTTCGGCGGAAATTTGTTCGAAACCTCGGTTTCAGTGCCAACAAACGAACTGAATCGACCTCCATTTAGCCGATCCGACGCTCTAGCACCTGCTTGTAAAGCAAATTAAATCCGATTGAATGCTAATCGCCCGATCGTAAGATCATATTCTGCTTTTTCAGACTCTTTAGCTGCGTTATACATGAAATTCTTACTTCGAGATCGTTTCCAGCTATGCATTGCACTACTAGATTGCACTATAATCATTACCCTCAGCAGCTAAATGATTCAGACAAATAATACAATTTCTTTGGACCATCGCGCAGCTAAGAGAAGTCCTTTTTCTTTAAATTAATTACTAATTACAAAAGATATGGGCAAGAGTTCTATATATTAAAAAGCGACCAATAGAATGACGACGATTGTACTGATTTTAAATACCGGATATGTGGGAATATAGATCTAAATTAACACGATTTACGAATAAAAGTACAAGGTTTAATAATCGTTTTCCTTAAATTAAACTTTGGTCGCTTTCAGTGGATTTTTTTTTTTTTTTCTTTTCGTTTTTACGTCGATCGTTCGAAAGCTGTCTATATCTGGCAGTGTTGAAGTATACTCTAAGAGTTAGATTACCGAATAGGTTTTCGTGCTGGAGATTGAAAAATTCGTTACGGACTTACGTGTAAAAAGTGTGAACAATGAGACGAGCAAAAGGAAAACATGGTGCTAGCAACGAAACTAACAGTAAGAGTAGAGACAGGTGCTTCAGACTTGTTAGTTTCGTCACCGCGAAACCGACATCGTTAAACCTACGAGGTCTTGTGCTCGCGAGGTTTAAGAACTGGTCTTCGGCCAGGCTATCTTCGCGTCGATCCGCTTGTAAGCGAAAAGGCAGTGAGAGAGTTCTTGCGGGCACTCGTGGTCACCGAGTAAGGTTTCTGTAACAGAAAATTAAAAAAATCTATGTAATATCTCTTCAATTTTATATCACCGTGATAGCACAGGTTAGTAAATGGTAGTTTAATTATAGCTGTTTTTAATTGTTCGATGTTGTAATTGTGTAATTGCTTTTTAATCGTTCTTCGGCTATTTAGCTAATTTCTCAAGTATGTAAATTACGTGCTTAATTTATTTTGTGTGTATTTTTCATTAACACGTTACAAATCATATATATATATATATATATATATATATATATATATATATATATATATAGTGTCCTTAAATTAAATGTTTGTAGACAAATTTTTTTAGCAGAGTTTGTACAAATTTTTATATTCTAAAAATTAATAAGAAAATAATCCATCTAACGGTACGAAGAAATAAAATGACAGATGAATGTGTTAATAAAATTGAAATCACTAACGATGGCAATAGAAATTGTATAATTTTGGTAAAACTAGCTTTTACCTTCCCCTTGAACCAGTTTGAACAGTCCATAGTCCTGGGGGTTGGTGCATCTGATCTTGTGTGCAAGAATGCGACAGATCTCTCTCGTGTTCATATTCGGTCGCACAGGCAACGTTCTGGTGTTCAGGGATCCATGCAGTTCATCTGGCACTAAGATTCGTAGTACGGATGAACAGTCTGGTGTTCCACAGCCCTGAAACATTCAAATAGCAATTGTTAGACATATACAAATACTTTTATTAATGTATTGATTTAATGTATACTAATATAGCGTAACTGCATATTAATATCAAAATGATAAATAATAACACAGTACATTGATATATCTTCATTGAAATGTAAAGAAGATTAACACTTCTTAAAGTCGTATACTAACAAACCCATTACACTAAAAAACCCATAGAAATTTGATAAATATAATGCTTCAGAGGCCAGCATCAGCGAAGTCACTTACATTTAAAGTGGACATCGTTCCCTGGCTGGACTTGAACGTCTTCAAAACGTGAACTGCGCTGGACAAAGTGGTCAGATAATATCCCCCTTCGCCAGTGAGAAGAGAGGGATGAAGCAAGCCCCACATGTACTCAGCCTCCACCTCAGCGTCCACAACTCTGCCACGAACCAATACCCAAATTAGAAGAGGAAGGAGGTCGTCGGCGCCCAACGTCAAGTGTTTGCCAGAATTTTCGTGTTTCACCTGAAAAGCCAATCGCAATCGCAATCGCAATACGCCATTAAAATTTGCTCCGAATAGGAAACATTACGATAAACACATAAATCTCGGATTAGGCGAGAAGAATTAGATTTATTTAATGCGAGAAGGGCTCGTGACGCGACTTACAGAGTTGAAAATTGCCGAAAAAGCTGCGAGGAGGTTCTCCAGCTTATCCAAAGGTGAATCCGCCTTCTGAAGACGATCGATGTACTTGAGGATTCGTTCTAAATTCGGCTCCGATGGGGGTATGATCTTTGGCTGTAAACAAAAATATTATTAATACTTATCGATCTTTGTTTTAAGCTTAATCGCTTCAATGATATAAAATGTAATCTACTTTAAGAGTTTGAGGCCTTCTAGCTACGTATTTCTAGATTCTGATTACTCTAGTCTCTAATAGAAGGAACTAGATACATTGGAAAATCTATATCACGTATAAATAAGCACAGTTAGACAGAGATTCGCTATTTTAAAAATCTACCAAGCATCGCTATAATCAAAGCCTACCTTTTCCGCTCCCTTTGAATCAGAAATATATCGAAATAAATAAAGTTGCTAATCCCGATTTTCGCTTCATTCTCTTTCTCAACCCTCCAGAGAGAGAGAGAGAGAGAGAGAGAGAGAGAGAGAGAGAGAGAGAGAGAGAAAACTCTCCTAATGGAGAAAACTCCAGAAGAAACCAAGAAAAATCTAATCTCCGCTAAACTGCAGCGACTACGATCATACAAAGTAACAATAGCCTCTCCAAACTATCCCTGCTAGTAAACTACCCTCACGGGAGAGACCACAAGAATGAACTCTATATTAGAACAACTGCCATTCAACAGACAATGATCATTTCGACAAACAGTTACTAACTCGAACGCCGAGATCCTGAATGTGTTTCCCTTGGGCGTGTTGGATGCTCTCGGCGAGGGTTTGCAACGAACCGGTGGTCGCGTAATGCTCCACAAACAGTCTGTAAACGTGTTCCCTGAGCGGTCTGACCACCAGGTTCATCATCACGCCCTCCAAAATCGCGTCCAGATTCAAAAATTCATTTGGCTTCAGCTTCAATCTCTCCTTCTCCACCTCTTTCTCGAACTCCTTCTCGCCGTGTTTCACCAAATAGTTCTTCATTCCAGACATGAACTGTCTCATGTTTCTCATAACCACGTGCGGGCTGGCTTCTTTCCCTTCCTTCGTGCACTGGATGAAATTATCGATATTCTGAGAGAAGGTGGTAGTTTTGTCAGCGGCTAGCTGCAAGGCGTACGATCTTATGGTGGAGCCTGTGCCTCCGTTTTCACGGTTCCTGAGGGCTTGCAACCTCGGAGGAGCTGTGGAACAAAGAAAAATTCCATTAGCATTTATTTACTCGGTTCTGTTAATCGCAGGGTTTTATTCGAAGGGACGTTTATCGTTCGATTTACCAATTTTAAGCTTCCTATTAGATTGTTACATTTTTTTATTAAATACGGGGGTAGGCGTCGATTAAAAGAAACGATTTTAGCGTGAACGATTTGTCAGAATTATTCGATATCTTCTATTGATTTTAAAGTGGAGATGATTATCTTGTTTCGTGTATGATCCTTCTAGTTTATTAATTCTAATAGCAAGAAACTAAGAAAAGAGAGATAGACAAGGAAAAGAGATTAGATAGATGTAAGAGAAGAGGCAATAAGGTGATAACGCCAGAAGGTTGATAGAATGTAAAAAGCGTATTATGTAAACGGGATGTAAAACCGAAAGCTCGTCGAAAGCCGAAAGGCACGGATTAAGTAATAATAAATAATAAATAGCAAACAACAATCGAAAGATGGTTAATTTCGTTAGTAGGTGAGAATAAACGCTGACTAAAGCATCGATAAAGAGGAGTAAACGTTGAAGTAATGGTTTAGGTAATAGATAACGAATGAGGAGTGAACGTCGATAGAGCGATGCGAACATTCGTACTCGTATTTCCATACTGCTATTCGATATTGGTGTTTAATTCTTTTTTATTCGGTATCTCGGCAAATAGGCCCGGTATCGCAAAGTGTCGTCTTATCAATAACGAGCTACTAATCACACACGGGATTCTAAACCGAGCCCAGTATGTTAAAAACATCGCAAATAGACTTTATCCGTACACTGTACATGTGATTATAAAGATAGTAAATTGATCTTCTTTCACTATCGGTTAACATCCATGCGATAATTCGTCGGAGGAAAGCTCATTTCTTGCTACGAAAACAAAATTTTCTTTGCATTTGCCGATACGGAGCTCTTTCAATAGGGTACTCAAATATTTACAAGTTCAGAAGAGAACCGATCTGTTTGTTGAAATTTCGGAAATCCGGCGCCTGGAAAATTCGGACGTTTGTAAATGACAAAACTTTCGATAAAGGAGATTTGGACTCAACGCTTACTTTTGTACAGTGCAATTCTATTTTGCAATGTCCTGAAGATTCTCCGGAACAATCTGGCGATTCTCTGGAGGATACAGTTGTTCTTTACGAGGTCATCAGTCGTTTCCGTGTACACCTTCACCGTGGTATGATTGCTATCGTGACACTTCCTCTTCTTAAATTGCCAAATTTTCAAAAACTTTAGTTTGCACCGTTCCATGCTTCGCTGTAGTATCGTTGTTTTATATTCTCAAGCAACGAGTCTTGGCTCGTAAACTGACCGAATCAAACCGTGTACGCTGGCAAGCTCGATTTTCCACAGTTTTCTTCCTCACAAGGTCCAGACAATGGTCTTTCTTCTTTCAATTCATCGATCAATTTCTTCTTTCCGCCAATTTTATTCGCCGCTATCTGAGGCGAAGATCGATTGATTTGCGGAAACGTTCTCAGGTCGAAGGACTTCTCTTCCAGGCAACTGGCTTATCAGCCTCGGAATTCCACGTAAAATTATCGACGACGATGACACGGGGCTGGACGCTTAGACGTCTTCGAGACTCGTCGGTCGATTATTCGGTCGATCCTGGAATCTTACGGCCAGATATACGCATCCTCCTTTGGACGAGATTCTTGCACGAGGACTCTTCGATCTTCGATCGTTTCGCAGGAGAATGGAAAACCGACGCTCACGAGAATCCTCTTCGCGAGACAGGGATTTTCCTTCAAAATCGAAGATCGTTCGCGGAATCTTCCCACGCGCGACGAAGCTGCAACTCGATCGAAGATCTTCAACGCTACACTGTCGAGCCTCTCGCAACGTTTTCAATCGCTCGTCGCTATTCCTCGCAACACCTTTAACGAACGAACCGCGAAATAACGCGTGGAAACTTTGACGAACGCTATATGCACCGATGGAAACTCAGCTGGAGTCGTCGAACAACAAAGTTCACGACGATCACGATGATCGAGAACAAGCTACAGCCAATTCGATCCTCCACGAGGCTTCACCGACGATGAACCGGCTAACACTGAACTATTGGCAGCGCTATCGAGAAAGGTAAACTCTGGGCCGCTTTGTGTTGGTAGAGGGGCGACTTGTAAACGGAAGGAGCCGACAGCTGATTTTTGGCTGTTACTACGACTGGCGCCAAGTCCTATCCTTTTCTACCTTTTGATCCCAGCCCAGGTAGGGAAGCAAATCTCGAAGGGATTGGCAGGACCCATAGAGTAATAAATCCATCGATTGATAAACCCATTGATTATAGACCCATAGACGATTCTTCGAGGATTTGTAAAATTTTCATTGTCTTTCGACTGGCCATTTTGTAGCGTAGATTTAGCTACCACAGGGTTAATGTCTTCAATGGAAATCCATTAGATGAAGCTTCCGTTATGATCCCTGTAATAAATGCGCGCGTTTACGCATTTATGGGAAAATCTAAAAGCTTCGTTAACACTAAACCAACCACAGCGGTCGAATCGACCGCTTTCAAATTTCTACACAAATTTTACCCCGTTTAAACGTTATCGTATCGCTCGCTGATCTATGACTTTTCATAAAATATGCGTACAACATATTCTTCGGTATCTATTTCCAGTTTGCTTTCTTTTTTTTTTTTTTTTTCTAAGAAAAATTTGTAGTTTGTCCTGCCTATCGCTACCGGTCTATAAGTATACGAAAGCTCGGTAGGTTTAGCGTTAATTGCATCCGTAAAAATATGTTTCCCTATTGACGTTTCGTTCTAACTCTTCGTACAAATATCTTTTCCAGTCTTTGAAACTGGTTGAAAAACGACCCTTGTTTGCTGGGCGTACGAAAAAGAGAGAAACAAGAGTATAGAATATCAGAAAGAATTCTTCGACGATCATCGCCGATAATTATAATCCTTCGGACAACGATAATTATAATCCTGCAAATCAAAGTCTGATTGTTCGCTTCTCCTTTGACCGTGACCACTTTTCCTCGTCGCGATACTTTCACGATGGAAGCGCGACAATGCCAAAAAACGCGATTGTATCATCTTGATCGCGAACTTTTCAGACAGTCCGCAGACTGTTACCTATTCGCGATGCCGCATGGCATCCCGGAAACAAGAAAGTTTTAGCGACTTGTTTGCTACTGCGTCGTATTACGTTGAGTGCTCGGAATGGATCGACCATCGTTACACCATGATCAATGTTTCCATGCTGTTACGAGTACGACGTCGTTTCATCCTTATCGTGGTCTTTACTCCGGTAACTTGGCCAAAACTTTCCTTCGTGGACAAATATTGTTTCTTTGGGAGGTAAACAATGGAAGACAAATAAAAGACCGTCGAGCACAACAAGTTTCTCGAAGTATTTTACGAGCAATAATACATCGATAACTGGACTATGGATATATTTGCGATTTATTTTTAGGAAAATGACGAATTACCTAGACACGCAGATACTTTTCGCCTGTTAAACCTTATATCGGTTACTATTTACTTTGATTAATCATTTCAGATATTTCATTTACATTTAAATATTTTCCATATCTTAGGTATACTTTTGCGTATCGTCGCGTATCGAATATTTAGCAAATTCCACGAATCTATCAGATATTCTCGAAAGGGCGAAACGATCGTTCGAATTATTCCCAGCGATTCTATTTTATGGCCGGCTATGAAACAACCCCTCGGATAACACGGCATTTGAACTTAAGGGACGATTACGAGCAACGAGGCGCAACACGCCACAGTTTGCTATTCCAACGGTCGACACCTCGTAAACTGTTCCAATTTGTTGGTAAATCCAGACATTATTGTTCGCTTTACAGGCAGCCACCGTCGTTCCTCATAGATCCCCGAGGATGAAAATATCATTGACAATTTGGCGAAATTTCCGGGCGAAATTAGTAGGTTTTATTTTGATCTATTACATCGTCCGCAAAGTTTCTTTCGTTTTATAAGGAAACAACGGATGCACGACATTTCTGTCTCATATTATTTTATCGAATTACGTATGACCGTGATAATAGAAAGGGAAGAAAAGATAAAGATAAGAAATAGAAAGGGATGATACGTGATTCGGTAAAATAATAGAAAAGGGAAAATGTCGTGCGTCTATTGTTTCCTTCTAAAACGAAAGAAACTTTCCAGACAAACTGATACTTCGGGTTTGTGTTTACCTGGGCTAAGTGCTAAAGCAGTAAAGCGCTAAATCAATAAAGACAAATTCGGTTTCGAGTTCGAGCCGACTGTAGGTCAGGATTTCATTTCTATTACGATCAATTTTGTGCTTCTTTTAATTATTACATTTTATTTACCTTCTTGTAATTTATTTCGTTTTACATTTAAGTGAAATTCAGAGTACCGAGGCCCGTAGAAATTCGAGATCCATCGAGAATCAATGCAATTTTGATTCGAAAGTTTGAACGACGGTTCGATATATTAATTAAAAAATACACGTTTGGAAATTATAAATGAAAAAAATGTCGAGGTCTAGAAAATTTGGGCATTCAAAAGATATACGTTACCTCGGAAATTAGAAAGCGCTTCGCAAAATCTCAGCATTACGAAGATTCATTTTTCCTGCAGAATATTTCCTTAAAACTCGTTCCTTGAAAATTAATCCTAGAAATTTCCTCTTATTCGAAATCCTTATTTTTACTGTTTTTTTTTTCCTCTCTCTCTCTTTATACTTTATATTCTTTATCGCCTTTATCGCTCTTCGTCCAAACCGCTGCTCGAAAAGTTCAAATACACCGTAAAATAAATCGAGCGTAAAAATTTCCACGACCCCGTACGAATTAATTCTAGGAGGGACCAGGCAACGGGAAGGTCGATACTCCCGTACAAAAGAAAACAAGAACAAAAGACTACTCGGGCAATAGACGAAGATAATTAACGATCGATGTTAGCCGCGCCGAGTAAGACGAACGCGTTTTCCATGCGACAGATTACGTTTGCAATGCATCGTTTTCAACGTGAGCTTCTGTATTCGCGTATTCCACCGGTTGTTCGCGTGTACGACTAACGATCAGCAGAATCGAGGTGTCTGTCGCGATTCAACTGTACCGTGTTACTACAAATTGCTACCGCATCTGCCAACACCATCTATCTTCGTTATGATTTTGTAATAGATCGACCATATTTTGTCACGTTGTGTTTTTATTTCTGTTTTTATTTCTTTTTTTTTTTCGAACAATCCTTTTTATTTCTCAGCGTCGATAGCAGAAGCTACTCGTTGATTATATGCAAAATACTTGCTTTGCTTTCCCTGTTCCGTGTAAAGTACGACGAACGCCTATGTCTTATCCGCTGTTTTCCTTATTTCGATATTGGTAATTAAATATTGATACGCTTTGATGCTCGAATTATCTGAGATAATTTGCTTTAGGTGGTTTTTATTACTGGATAGTAAAATAATCTCTTTTTTTCTGTTAAGGAAAAAACGATTCATACTTCGTGATAAGAGTTTCTTCCATCGTTCTTCGTGCTGACGCATTTTAATCTAACTGTAGTACAATTACGCACTCGGCCTCTACGTTTCGCTCGCGTGGCACAGTGACTTCGTAATTTCGATGATCCACATATCTGGGCGAGATAATTTCGCGAAGAAATGGGGTAACATGGATGAGATTGAGACGCAGTACGGTAACGAATTTTTAAGAAGACACGCGTGCCCAGGGCGGTGATAACCGTATCGCGGGATAATAAAACGATTTCCGCCATGCGTGTTACGTTGACACTGAAGATAAAACGTTTCTATTTTAACTGATGCGTTTGTTGCGCGTGCCGCTGGCGATTGCTCTTGTCAGGAAACTGTGAGCAGTAAATAAAGGACGAAGCTTACTTCGTGCTCTTCCTTCTACGAATTTCATTTCTATATTTGTTTCGTTGCAATGCATTAAGGAAAATAAATTTTGCATTTCGAACGGCGTTGGAGAGGTTTGGAATTTAGCCAAGAATCGTTAATCATCTTTGCTAATAAAAGAAATATCTTATCGTCAAAATGAAATAAACATCATTGTCCTATAATTGTAGCATCGCAAGTATATTATCGCACGATGTTCACGATCTTTCTATCAATTACGATATTCGCAATTTAATTATAAATTGCAAGCATCGTCGATAAAGTCGTAAAATTACAAGAAAAGAAATTTTCACTCAATAGAAGAAGAATAACTTTCGAAGCTGCTTTCGATGAAAAGAAAATTCGTCGATCTTCGGTATCTTTCTCTTCGTGAATTTTTACGAACATAAGTTTATCGTAACTTTATTTCGTTCTTCCCTATAAAAGGAAGCTCGACAATTTTTAATGCCTTCTGATCGTCCTCGTATCGAAATAATAATTACAAACGTACAACGTAAAATCGAAGAAGAAACGTAGGAGAATTACATATTTTTCAACTTGAGGAGGATACGCGTCGGTAGTGTTCTTTCTTTGTTTTTTGTAATTATTGGGATTTTCCATTTTCGGTGCTTGTCCGTCGTTAGAGTAAAATAATAAATTAAAATCTTTTAATCAGAGAAAATAATAAAATAACAACGTGCATTTTGCACGTTGCACCCTTAAAATCAGGTTCTACTTTCATTGCGCATCGTAAACTACGTTTGAAACGAGTCAACATTGTGAAGTTTCCATGGCGAGGAAGCGCTTCACGGTCGATGGAAAATTTTTGGAAGTTTGCTCGCGGTCACAGGAAAATTACGTATCAAGATCGAAATTGCAACTACGCACGTTGGAAAAGTTACGTTTTATTTGCTTTTGTCAGTCATACAGTTGGATGACGAAAGCTTACAGTTTGTCTGTCTAGATCAATTAATTCCACTTCTTATCTGTTAATTATGCAAGAGTGTTCATGAATATTCATGCTTATGCATATTTAATCTGTTTAGTCTCTTGCTTTGAAATTCCGTGGTCTAATTTCCTAATTTACTAATTTATATATTTTTCGATTATCAAGCACTCTGACCTTTGTAACGAGCCAGCTTTTCGATTTTTTGATTCCTCGATTTTTTCCTCCAATCCTATAATCGTCCAATTTATTTATATTCACGCTGTGAAACTATCAAATATATTCGAATTGCCAAGTTTTCGAAAGGACGAACTATTTACTTTTCCAATTTTCTACAATCTTCTGATTTTCCAATTCCTCGATTCCCTACTTTAATCCGCTAATTTTTATTTCAATCCACATTTTTATTTCAATAAAAAGTTCCTTAGTTTCCTAATCTTCTATCTTATTCTTCCAATCTTCTCATTTCTCCATTCTCTGATCTAATTTTCTAATTTGCCAATTCGTATGTTCGCCAACTTTCCAATTTACTTTTACTTTTCACTCTCATTTTGCGAACGTTTGAATCTCCTACATTGCCCACAGCCAGACATCAAGTCCTTCGAAAACCCATCAAGAAACATGGACACCAAACGTTTCCTGTTCGAGAAACGGCATGCGTCGCAGACAAAGATCATCTGGAAACGATCATCAACCTCTTATCCTCTTATCTCCACCTCCAGACGAGAAACGAGCGTAATCATCAGCATACAATATCAGACGCGTTATCCATCTCACGCGTTGGATAGAACGACCGATGAAATCGGAGCGCGTGTAACGTGACCGCGTTTACTCCGACAGTCTCCTGTTAACCTGGTTCTTTTCCTCTTTAGAATCGGTTGTCGTTGCAACGCCATAATCCATTCGAAAGCTCCATTTGTTCGCGACAGACGACACAATGGTACGCTTCTTGCATGACACATTCCGCTGTTGCCTTCTTCTCGATCTTCAGCTATCGATCGGTCACGGTTGTGTCATCCACGACTCGTGACCTTCTGGATGCGATTTCCGATACACTTGCGCCATGCATTGGCAATGCACTTGGATGGATCTTTGACTGTGAGTCATCCGATACTGACAGTTGTCGATAAATCGCTGTATAAATATGTTTCATGTGTACGTTCCAGTTCTACATGCGTGCTCCAGTTTGGCTAGCATACTTTGTTTATGCCAGACGAACACTGTATAACAATACATGCTAATAGAACTATCGACGACCGAAGAGTACCGAGTTTTTGTATCGAGGAAATCGAATTGAAAGATATGTTAGATACGCTATAAAAAAAGAATAAAACAAAATAATCTGCAGAAACGCGCGGTGCTATATTTTCAAACTCTTCGTCTCTTCTTCTTTTAGTTTTCCATCCTTTTTTAAATGTTCGCTATTGTCTTCTAGAGCAACAGAGAGAATAATATAAGCGTGTACACTTACAGAGAAGAGGGTCCAGGCGTTCTTTGAAGCTCTTGTTCCTCTTCATCCTCTCCACGTCGCTTTCGTCCGTCTCCAATGGCGTCTCCCACTCGGAAGAGTCATAAGTTTGGTCCTTCCTGGTGTCTCCAGCCTCCTCTCTTTCGTTCCTCTTCTCGACGTTGTCGTACGAGGAGTTCCTGTCGCTGTAAAGCGACTCCGACGTGTCTGGCGGTTTCAACAGCTCTGGGTACCTGTTGGACACACGTAGAAATCACTAATAATTGTTTTAAACAATCTACAATCGCCTCACTGATTGCTTCTACGTATTTTTACAGTATAGTAACATTCGGTAATTTTTCTGCAGTTCCTTTTCAGAAAAATTGCTCGGCTTCGTTAGAAATGAATTTCTTTTAAGCAAATCACATTAAAAATTGCCGAAATTTTTCACGTACGATCATTGCTACTCTTACTAAAATACCAGTTAATAGATCGAGGATGATGGGATTTCTATTCTTGCTGAAATACTAAAATTTAAAGATGGGAAGACGCGTTTAAGTTTATCGCTAAAACTATTAATTAATTAGACTGCGAATGTTTCTGCATTTTTGGGAAATTTAGGATTCCAAAAATCTACAGAGCGCGTATAATATGCAAAGATGCGTGTAATATTTAAAGCAGACCACTTGGTACGATGTTTAGCAGACGAGAGAAATTTCTATCTGAATTGCATCTCTTTCATCGCGTCCATAAAAATATAAAATCGAATAAACATTCGCAGTCTAACAATTAATATTCTTTCTTTAATGCTCGCAAAGTGATTCGAATTGGCTAAACCGTCAGTTGGTTTTTATCGAGTTATACAAATTGCTGGAAAGTGGAGTTTTATCTCCTTACGGCAGCAGCTCCTTATAGATATAAGAAAAACGTTTGCCTCGTCCGAATTTAAACTGCGTTGTCTGATTCAAACGTGCGTTATTGGCGTCACCGATGACTATAAATAACAAGAAACATTGGCAAATTGCGAACGAAGCCGGCTGGAAACTTACCGTTGGAGGATGATACTCTGAACGGTCAAAGTGTTCCCAACAACGTCCCTGTCGCACTCCTCGTCCGGAAACTTTCTGGCCACGTTGTCGCCCTCGTAATCCGCATCACAGTCGTAGTCCGGATCGCAGTCGTCCCCTTCGTTGCCTTGAACAAACATTATCAAATGTCGTTATCGTTGCCCCTATCGACCTATCCTCTATATTCGTCGCTTACAAAGAAAGAAAATCGATTTTCCAATGAATTTTGCGCACAGCTTGCGCATCTACATACGTGTAATTGCTTTGTACATCGTCGATCAAATCTAACAGAATACAATCCTTATATAATGGAAGAGAAGGCGCTGACTTATCGGTAGCTTGTCTAAACATTCTCAAATAGAGATTAGATTATGCGAATTGTTAGATTCACCGCGACACGATTTACCGATGTTATGTGAAGATTGGACGAGTATCTTTCGTTTCAGGTTGCTTGTTGATTCGTGTATTACGACGTATTATCGAAGTGTTTATGTAACGACACGATGTCGGTTTCACCGACTCGAAAAGAAATCGCGTATGTGTGCAGTGCAACCTGGACAAGGTGTTCGATTCTTCGCTTTCGATATGATCTTTTTCTTCGCTCACCTCGAAATTATTCCAACTAGAGAAATCACCACTTTTCAGAAAATCGTAAGTAACGAAATATATAACGAATAAGAAATCGTATCACACCGATAAATTCCCAGCTGGAGTCCACGGCCCAGGAAGTGTCGTTGAACACCTTGGTCCTGATCTTTGGTGGTTGTACTGGCTTGGCACGTGGAATCTTCTTCGTCTCTTTGGTGCCGAGTCTCTTGGCCAGATTATCCACGGAAGACGAGATCAGAGGCGTCTTATCTTCCGTTTCTTCCGATTCCTCCCAGTCGATCGGATGCAGTTGATTAGAATTCGCACCTACTGGCGTTTGTAGCCATCCTGGTTCGCTGTGTCGATATTTGTTCGTTGCTGGATTGTTTCTAGGTCGTCTTCTTGGTATTATCGCCGCGTTCTGCGCGATAGCGTCCGCTGGTTCCGCGTAAAACGGACTACCCTGCTTCGACTCTGGTGTCAGGGGACTGTTGCTCTCTGATTTGGCCAGCATCAAGCCTAGTTTGTTCCTGGGAGGTGTCACCGTGCTGGGACTGTTCAAGGAATTCGCGCTACCTGCTTGGTAAACGATAATATCGAATTAGCTGCAGCGGATATGCGAAGATCGCTGGACGATTTGCTTAATATTTATTAATGTATCCAATCTCGAAACTGCAGATTTTTATGCACTTTCACATTCTTAAATCCGATGAATTCAAATAGAAATTTGTTTCATCCATCAATCGTTATAATGTACAAATATTATGCGATACAACGATGTATAAATCCTACCAAACGAACGCAATTCTTTATCAAATACTCACAAACTCGAGACAACAGATCAGGTCTCCTTCCCATTCCTGTTTGCTCCGGCGATCCATTGTTCTGCTCCACAGGCTTCGCCTCCTGAGCAGGCTTAAAGCTGCTAAACTCGGGACTGGTCATCTCCTTGTAACTCAGTTTCTCATTTCCAATCGACTTATCGTTTCTCACGATCATCCTGTCGTTCCTCACTATCAACTGTTCGCTCGTTGGCAGTCGTTCGTTGAAGTTTCTCTCCGAATTTGGATTCGCGACTCTGTCTGGGACCATCAGTCGATCGTTCGAGTTCCTCAGTCGGTCCTGAGGATTCGCTGGTCCATCATTCCTGGCGAGTTTGTCGTTGGGAGACCAGGTGGAATGGTTCGACTGATCGGTAGTGTTCCAAATATCTTCGTAGTCGGAAATCTTGTCCCCAGGCGAACTTCGATAGTACGACTCCAAAATGTCAGATTCTTGGTAGTGTTGCGAGTTCTTACGAGCTTCTCGGTCTCGTCTTCGTTTCGACTTGCTCGTGCTGGATGGCGTAGTTGGTGAAAGGACGTTGGGCGTCTTGGCGCCCGTGTTTGGGACTAGTTTTGACATTGGGGACAGTACCGGCGTCGTCGGAGACAAGGGTGACTTCACGGAGAAGTTTGAGGTCAGAGACTTGTTCGATGTGGCGCTCTGTGGACTCAGCAGAGAAGTGTTGGGGTCCGATGGGGTGTTCTGAAAGAGAAGGATAAAGAGTCAGTGACGTAGCAGATTTAATTTTATTTCTTATGTTATATTCGATTGGAAGTAAATAGATTTTGAACAGAGAGTAGAGAATTAATAGAGAAGCGCTATTTCTATAATTTGGTGAATTAACGGTGGATAAAGAATACAGAGTTAATAGAGAAATTGGTTGCATCGTAGGTAAGGAAAACGAACCAAACATTTAAGACAAATCGCTGAACATTCTACAGCGCGAAAGACGAACAACAGTTTCCTAATTTGATCACAGTATATTTAATCATTCCGTCTTCTAAGCCGCAATCTCATCGAATCCACCATCATCGTCAACCCTAATACCAAACTTCCAATCTCTAATCTTGCAAACTATTCTCGAATAATTACCTGCGAACTACCGATGTCGTTCGAGTGATTCACATTGAACGTCACGGTGGTAGTAACGCTGAAATTATTCTGATTCGGGCCAATCGCGGGTTTGGCCCATCTCGGAGGCGGCGGAGGTGGCGTCTTCACGTTCTGTCCCAGAGAATGATTCTCCGCTATGATATTCCTGATCTCAGGCAGTACAGGCGACGTGGTGCACGACAGATTATTAAACGTCGACACGTTCTGATGAAAATTCATCATGGAAGTGCTGACAGAGGAGAATCTGGTCCTGGACAGTTCGACCATCGTCGATTTCGAAGTCTCTGCCATGGTCTTCGACTCGAAGCTGACTTTGGTGTCCTGGACAGGACTCAGCACGTTACTCTCCACGTTGTGAACGACGGGCGAAGGGCAACGAACGCTCTGCACCAGATTAGGGGAGATCAATTTCTGAGACAGCTTGTCGCCTGGTGAGATTTTCTCTTTCTTCAGGTCCAGAGGCTCGTTGAAGGTTGTCAGATTCAAGGTGTTCGGTGGCGTCGGACGAGGTTGTCGAGGCAACGACGATGCGAATGTGGTTGTCGTCAAGGCGCCTGTAGGCGACGAGCTTCCTGTATACGAAAATAAAGCGACACGGGATTATTTTTGGTGCGTGGATAGTTTTTATTTTTGTTCCATGGAGATTCTAGTCCCCGAAGATTCATTGAGTAAGAGGTGGAAGGAAAGTTATGGCTGGATGAGGATTGTAGGTGACCGATCGTGAGATTGTTTCGTTTCTTGGTTTGGCGTTCAATTTGGTAAAGTTGTGAAATTCGTCTTTATCGTCGTTGTGTTAATATCGCGATTGTCTTCGTATATTAGTACGCTGATGTAAACGAAAGGTTGTTATTAAAGCAAACTTCGAATTTGGTAATTCGATTGTAGAATCAGTCACTCACGGGTATCATGCGACGAGATTGGCGCCAAATTCAACACGATACTCTCCGTCGTCGGCGTATGAATATTGTTATTGTTGTTATTCAAATTATTGTTACCTGAAATAAACAATACCAAAGACTCATTCCGGTGTAAGAAAAACGCATTCGATAAAAAAAAAAGCTATTAATTCCTATCTCTCTTAGCAGAACGAAAAACTACATACAATTCTAATTTCTTCCCATAAGCAAATTAAAAGATCCAGTTGAGTTCAGTAGTGAAAATGAAAGTAAAAAAGCCAATGAAACTTTTTACTCGCACTTACCACCCCGGAAACTGCTTAAGCTAGACGTGTTGCTGCTGCTGCTCTCCGGTGGTTTCGGATTCGCCATCGGGTATCTCCAGAATTCCTGACCCAGAAGCGCCAGGGAGGAGAGCTGCTGCCTATTCTTGGCCTCGCGCATCGCCCTTGGCAGTGTCAATTGGACCGGCAATTCGTCACTGCACCGACCAAGGGAAACAGATAAATCACAGCGAATTAACGGTCGAGAGGCTCGTCTCCACAGCTAATCGAGACGGTAATATAAATGATTCGTTAATCGCACGACACGGTGAAGTCGAGGAAAAGATTTTGATATAACAGGAGTACTTGAAAGTGCGCGCCAATTAACCCTAATAATTGCCAATCTCTTTCATTCTTTTTTGTTACATAATTTGCTAGATTTAGTTTGGTTTTGAATGAATCATTTTAATTGAAATATATTTTTATATAAAATAAACCCTATTATGATACCAAATAAATAGGTATACCGGTATATTTACAAAGAAATGTGTATATATACATATATGTAGATGTTGGTGTGTATCGTTAACCCTAATAATTGCCAATCCCTTTCATTCTTCTTTGTTACATAATTTGCTAGATTTAGTTTGGTTTTGACTGAATCATTTTAACTGAAATATATTTTTATATAAAATAAAACTTATTATAATACCAAATAAATAGGTATACCGGTATATTTACAAAGAAATGTGTATATATACATATATGTAGATGTTGGTGTGTATCGTTAACCCTAATAATTGCCAATTCCTTTCATTCTTTTTTGTTACATAATTTGCTAGATTTAGTTTGGTTTTGACTGAATCATTTTAATTGAAATATATTTTTATACCAATGAAACCTATTATAATACCAAATAAATAGGTATACCAGTATATTTACAAAGAAATATGTATATATACACATATGTAGATGTTGGTGTGTATCGTTAACCCTAATAATTGCCAATCCCTTTCATTCTTTTTTATTACATAATTTGCTAGATTTAGTTTGGTTTTGACTGAATCATTTTAATTGAAATATATTNAATAAAACCTATTATAATACCAAATAAATGGGTATACCGGTATATTTACAAAGAAATGTGTATATATACATATATGTAGATGTTGGTGTGTATCGTTAACCCTAATAATTGCCAATTCCTTTCATTCTTTTTTATTACAAAATTTGCTAGATTTAGACTGGTTTTGACTGAATCATTTTAATTGAAATATATTTTTATACCAATGAAACCTATTATAATACCAAATAAATAGGTATACCGGTATATTTACAAAGAAATAAATATGTATATGTACATATATGTAGATGTTGGTATATACCGTTAACCCTAATAATTGCCAATCCCTTTCATTCTTTTTTATTACATAATTTGCTAGATTTAGTTTGGTTTTGACTGAATCATTTTAACTGAAATATATTTTTATACCAATGAAACCTATTATAATACCAAATAAATAGGTATACCAGTATATTTACAAAGAAATGTGTATTTATACATATATGTAGATGTTGGTACGTATCGTTAAAAAAGAAATATAGAAATATTGTATTTTCAAGCAATAAAGATAACACGTAATAGAAACATTCACTCGTCCTGCAACGGACAATTACGGTCGGAGAAAGATAACTTTGACAATTGCTACGTTCGAAGATTGACCAATCTGAATTTGCAAATGTAGAAATCTGAAAGTGGTATACCAAACGATCAAACTCGTATCTACCGATCGATCCATTGAATACACCGAATGCATCACACGCGCAGAGGTACATATAATTTCACAAGGACTGTGCAGGCTCATTCGAAAGCTTCGAATGGCTGCCGCAAACGACCATAATCCAGCAATTAACCAGCCTGTCCGGCCTCGTAAACGCGAATTGAACAATCAACGATCTAATGACAGTTATTATACGCGCGGTTCGTTTACAAAACATCGCTCCCACCCCCTAATCATCGCGGCAGACTTGGAGCGAAACAAGAAACGGGGAAAAAATGCAGGAGCAAGCAAAAATGGGCAGCTCGGTACGATTACCGCGTTATCGGATCGGATCGGCGGTACGATAGCAGGTAAACGGCTGGAACGCTCATGAATCATTAATCGGGATCGTTAAAAGGAAAAACGGCGCGTCGATTATCACGAAAACCGGGGCTTACGACGCTAACAGTGCGAACCTGGCTTTCCAGAGCTCCCATTAGCCGCCTAAATTATCTCTGAACACGATCCGGCTGCGACTTTCACCTCGCGTATCGAGTCTGTCCGCACTCGCACACTCGAGGAATTCGATAAATTATGCAACGCTACAACGCGATCGCCACCGACTGTATTTGCTGGCTAATCATCGATACGATCTTTCTTCTGGATTCTGTTTCGGTGGAAGGTGGATTCGCTCTTGTGATCCTATCTTGGGCGCCACCGTTTGTCGATGGTCTTTACGTGCACACATAGCAGAATCATCGGGAGATCCAATCGAAGAGACGATTAAACGACCAGAAGAAACCGTATTTAGGGAGAACCGAAGCAAGTCCGAAAAATAAAAGATCGTCGAGAAGATACTGAAACCTCGGGGACGCTATCATTTTGTCTGAAACTTTGTGATGTAAAGAATATATATATATTAGGTTTTGCGGAAAGTTTCTTTCGTTTTATAGGGAAACAATAGACGCACGTCATTTTTCGTTTTCTATTATTTTACCGAATCACGTATGATTCATTTTCGTCTGTTTCTATTATTACGATCATACGTAATTCGATAAAATAATATGAAAGAAAAAATGTCATAAAATGAAATAATATGAAAAAAAAAATATATATATGTATATTTTAATATTATTTGTATATTATAAGAACCTGGTGAATTACGAATGATACAAGCAAATCGTTTTTCATCTATATTCCTGGTTTTCCATGAGTTCAAGCTAAGGGTGGGATTCGACGTATCGCGGAGATCAACGTACAATTATAATCCAATTTTCGATTCATTTATGTACGGTGCTGTACGGTTTCACCGAGAAGAGAATGAAGTTTCTGAGAAAAGTTAAACTATCGGTGGCAGGTAATTAGACGAACGAGAGGGAACGAAGTAGGCGAAGAAAACGTTACGTTGAACTTGCTTGCTTTCCATTATCTGCTCGAACATGCGCGTTGGAAATTTCACTTTTACTCCGTTTAGCAGCAACTATCGTATCTAACGTTCGGTAATTTGTCTTTTATAATATTTTCACACGCATATTCTCTTTCTTGTTTCACGTACCTCGTCGCACAGTGTTCTCCGGCCTTTTCTACTTACTTTATCATCCACTTGTTTCTTCACTTACATTCTATATACCTTGCAACGTAAAAGACCGAATAAACTAAAATTTGCTAGAATCCTTCAACGAGTAAAGTACGAGCTAATTTGACCGAGTGTTGTGATACTTGTAACCAACAGCGCATATACAGGGTGGTTGGTAACTGGTGGTACAAGCGAAAAGGGGGTGATTCTAGGCGAAAAAAGAAGTGGAAAATATGGAATAAAAGTGTTTCGTTCGAGGCTTTGTTTTCGAGAAAATCGACTTTGAATTTTCTTTATGAATTTTTGAATTCACTTTATCGCGTCTCGTTCTAACGGATCTCACTGTAGATGATTGTCTCGATCGACGTTACGTTGATAAACACTTGCAATGTGACCGAAGTGTTTTCCTACCTATTAACTTACTATCCGACTTTTTTATTCTATATTTTTTTTATTCTTATTTTTTTTATTCTATATTTTCGACATTCTTTTTTCGCGTAGAATCACCCCCTTTCCGCTTGTACCACCAGTTACCAACCACCCTGTATATAATACTCCTATCATTAGTCCATACTCTCTTATCTCTCTACAATCGACTGTTATCTATAATCGCGTAAAATTTCAATATCGTTTTTCAATGACGATGAAACAACTATAAAAACAACCAGCTGGCAACCTCGAAAGAGGAAAAGTGTTTGCAGAGATCGAAAGATTCGATCAAGTAGAATTTTCCTAGGAGACGAGAAGGAGCTTGTGGTAAATAAATGGCAAGGAAGGAAGTTGTGATAGCGCAGGTAGTAGAGTAGTAGATGGTATCCGGTCGAGTGGAAGGCGAACACGAAGAGAGGCCACTCACCAGCACTGAGAATAGTGGGCGATCAGCGAGGGGATGTTGTCGAACCTGTTCTCGCTGGTCTCCAAGCTCAGCTTCCCCTTGTTGGCTTGGATCAGGTAGTGCTCGATGTACGGTCCCTTTCCTGGTGGCAGCCGCACGGACAGGGCCATCGTGTCGCTCTGACTTGACTGGCGGACCACGAAGTTCTGGAAACATCAAGAGGAAATCAGAAATATGCAAATTATTCGACGATTTAGGTGAAATTGAAGGGTTTGGACGATCTACGAATTGTAAGAACGTCGAGTATTTACTCGAGGAGATGTTTTAGTGGCCGAAGGCTGATGTTTCTTGCGATTGGTATACTACACGTTATTTTTAAAGACATATTTCTTGCGTTTATGATTTTTCGAATATTATTCATTTTTTTGGTCGACAAATTGATACAGTGGGAGGAAGTAGTAAACGTGACGATGAAAAGTAAGAAACTGAGAAAATAACGGTACGCAGAAGAAACTGATTGTAGCCTAGGAAACTTATTTTCTCGCTAACAATCCGCTCGTATTCTACTCCGAAAGAAACGCATATTTTATCACGGGAAACCTTGGACTTTAACGAACGTGATTTTTTTACACTCGAACATGTTCCGTACGCGAACAGAGAAATAAATCGTTGGAAGTTGTTGAAACTTCGATAACACAAATTTTTTCTGTTGTCACGATTAACAGAGCTCGCTTCTAGGAATTACGTAAAGTCTGCCGTAGAAGAAAACCTACAACGATAGATAATCTATGATCAGGCACTTGCTCTTAAGGCGCGTAACGGATGCACGTTTTCTTGTCGTATTATCATCTCGAATCAATAGCATTCGTACGCTATTTACAACCATCGCGAATGAAAATTTATTTGCAACCATGGCGCGGGAGAAAAATACGATAAGTACATTCTCGTTGTCTTTTTTTCGCTTTAAGGGTTAAAAGAAAATTCCAGTCCTACGCGAAAGTAACGATACTTTTCTCGTCGCTGCATTTTCTCTCTTTCTGTCGTACTTAAACCTTTCTTTCCATGGAAATACGGTTGAGACAAAAAGGAAGAAGACAAAAGGCGAGAGACACTTATTATTATCTAGCGGTTTCCTCATTCCTATTGCGCTCCATAAATTTCCTTCAAGCAGCCAAATCCCCGTGTCTCGGGCAAAGAATAACTGCTTTTGCTCGAGAGAAAAAGGAAACCGAGACGAGACACCGCGTAGTACCGCGACAGACAAAACACCTTGCATAATTCCGCGACATTTCCAGCCGGAAATCTACGTCCGCGTCGATGGAACGTCGACTTCTCGCGACTGACGTTTCGAAGAGCAAGAGAGGACGACAAAGCGGATAAGAAAGGCAGGAAGAGGTTCTTTACGCTCGACCCGTTTCCATCTCTGCTCATTTTCTTTCCTTTTTCGGTTGAACAAAAAACTGCCTCACAGAGGCGCAGTTTGTTTTAATCTTTGAATCGTTGCTTTTCCCTTCCTTTGCCTCTCTTTTCTTCTCCTTTCTTTCTCTTTCCTTCCCTTTTCTTCCCTGCTTTCCAGGCAAATGGAACGTGGCTGAGGCTGCAGGTTTGATTTCTCGCTTCGGGTATTTTTAATTCCGATACGATTCTCGAATTCCCTGTGTCTCAAGCTCTTCCTACTTTCAGTCGAGGAGAAGCTTCTTAACGTTCTATGGAAAATGTGTTTGCCACGAGTAAAACTCTGGAACGACAGATCGTACGCATGTACCAAATCGAAGAAATTTTTCCCCCCTGATAGAAAACGTACTTTTAAAAATATTTTATACTAAAATAGCAAAACTAAACGCAAAATTCCATCGAACCAGATCTAAAATCTAGTTACCAGTTGCCAAAATAATTTCCAAGGAATTGTCAATGTCTACGTCGTTACGACCCTTGCCTCGTCTATGGCAAAATGAAACTAGACTCGGAGATCGCACAAAAAAAAAAAAAAAAAGGAAAGAAATACTTTCAAATATCCATTCTTTGCTTTTCTCTGAAACTCCGCCGCTCATTCCATTCTCAACCGCATACTCGACAGTTGTATCCATCCACGAATCACCGCCAGTCGCGATAATTTCAACTCGGATCCCTCTCTCCACTCTCGTTGCTGTGCCGTTTCGCGCAATCACGATCCGCGTTTCAACACATCGGGGGTGGCGGTGTCTCGTCTATGGAGAAGTAATTGCGAGCCGTATTGTTTTTCGGTGCCGTGCCATTGGTCCGCGGCCGCGGGCGTAGCCCGGGGACGATTAACAAAGCTAGAAAACAATGAGCCAGTGGGAAAACAATGCCGCCACAATGGCACGGCTCGTTCGCTGCCGTTCCACCCCCGCTGATTACAAGTTGCGCGCCAAGCCCGCGCACTCTTCCGTTATTCGACGAAAAACGGAGCTGGAAAAAATGCCGCCAGCTACTGGAGAAATTACTGGAAAGTGACCGAGCTTGGGGCTTGTGCTTTTTAATGCGAAACATCCATCGGGGTAGTTCTCGCGGACGTTGTCGAGGGATCGACGATTTTTCAGTGTGTTGCGACTGTCGTTGAAGAAATTGGACCGCAAGCATTCAGAGCGTTGTCATCTTCGTTCGTCGCTTTCGTGCGTTCCTCGGAGCAGATCTACGAATCGTCGCTCGTTTTAGCCTTTTCCCTGTACTTTGGTCTGCAGCTATGGACGTGGCGATTTAAGACTGAGATATCGACGTTTTTCGTGAATATTTAATTACTGTAAATAGTCATATCACTCTATATTTGAATAATTACAACTCATTTTTGGAGTAATCTGCATAGCGAATTAAAATTTAGCTGTGAGGAATAAACCAGGGTAGAAAGAAAATGTATCAGCGTGCAGATAGAGGAAAAGTTTGTAAGAGGCACAAGCCTCGACCGAATAAACGAACGCGATACGATGCAACGATTTTCTAATTCCTGCATAAAAGTAGCGCGCATTGAACGACGAAGAAACGGCAAATAAAATACCGAACCGCGCGTCGCCTCTATTACCTTTCGATCTATATGACGAGGAAACGTTCTTCGTATCGGATCTCGATTAAAACAAAGAAACAGCCACTGAAAGGAAATATCCGGCGAAGAAATTAATCCGATACGTAAACCACTTAATAATACGGAATAATACGAAGGAAAAGAAAAATGTCGACGTAGAAAGAAATTGCCGTCTTCTCGTCTCGAGTTCCGCCGTACTCAAAGCGAGGTAAATTAATTAGATTCAACGGTTCACGGAACTTTCTCCGACGGAGAGCACACCGGGGACCAATCGATCCTGTGTTAAAAGAGACGCTCGACCTGGTCTCGATTCGCCGTTCTCCTCATTGCGATTCTTATCACCGTTCGACTCGTTACTCCATCTTGACCCGATGCTTAATTTTTTCACGAGCCTTTATCTATTCTTGATCTCGTTCCGCTGAGCATAAAGCCAGCGATATGAAAGGCTTGACCCTGCTTCCATACAGGCTTTATCACGGGCAAACCTCGATTCCATCTTGATACGATTCCAAGAGGATCTTGACCTCGCTGCTTTCGCCTCTTCCGCTCCTTCCCCTAGTCCAGTCTAGTCTCCAGCTCCAGCTCGTTCTCGAGCGATCCTTCGTTCGTCTTGACACGGTCTCCAAAAGTAATTCAAAAGTTATTACTTTTGGTAGATGCGGTTAAGCAACCTCCGGCCAACCTCCGAGAGGCGATCTCGTTAAAAAAGTTGGGGGAAGATCGTTCGGACTGTTAGTTTGTCCGAAAAATGTCTTTCTTTCACAAGCACGCCTTCTTCAACAGTGCATCTTTGTACAAACATGAAACCTAATCTGTCAAACGTTGTGGTTTTTATCTGAACGGAACGAAATGGATCAGACATAATTCGATAAAATAATACGAAAGGAAAAATGTTGCGCGTCTATCGTTTCTTTGTAAAGCGAAAGAAACTTTCCGGACAATACTAATATAGAAGAAGTAGTTCGATCGACTCTTTATACGGCGATAGGGTGTTTACATTAACTGTTAACCATTGCAATGAAAAGAATTCTCATCAATTGTAATAAACACCAACACGCGGTTAGGCAACCTCCGGCCAACCTCTGAGAGGCGATCTCGTTAAGAAAGTTGGGGGAAGATCGTTCGGACTGTTAGTTTGTCCGAAAAATGTCTTTCTTTCACAAGCATAGTTTCTTCAACGATGCATCTTTGTACAAACACGAAACCTAATCTGTCAAACGTTGTGGTTTTTATCTGAACAGAACAAAATGGATCAGACATAATTCGATAAAATAATACGAAAGGAAAAATGTTGCGCGTCTATCGTTTCTTTGTAGAGCGGAAAGAAACTTTTGGGACAATACTAATATAGAAGAAGTAGTTCGAACGACTCTTTGTACGGCGATAGGGTGTTTACATTAACTGTTAACCATCCCAATGAAAAGAATTCTCATCAATTGNTAATAAACACCAATACGCGGTTAGCAAACCTCCGGCCAACCTCTGAGAGGCGATCTCGTTAAAAAAGTTGGGGGAAGATCGTTCGGACTGTTAGTTTGTCCGAAAAATGTCTTTCTTTCACAAGCACGCCTTCTTCAACAGTGCATCTTTGTACAAACACGAAACCTAATCTGTCAAACGTTGTGGTTTTTATCTGAACAGAACGAGATGGATCAGACATAATTCAATAAAATAATGCGAAAGGAAAAATGTTGCGCATCTATCGTTTCTTTGTAAAACGAAAGAAACTTTCGGGACAATACTAATACAGAAGAAGTAGTTCGAACGACTCTTTGTACGGCGATAGGATGTTTACATTAACTGTTAACCATCCCAATGAAAAGAATTCTCATCAGTTGTAATAAACACCAACACTTGCATAAGCATGGGAAAGATTTTCAACTAACGACGCGTCCTTCGCTTCGATCGACCGGTATTTTGCTAAAACTTTTAGTCGTCCTGTAATATGGAAGAAAGTCCAAATTAAACGCATCGATGCCTCCGATAATTAACGCGCCTCTTAAACCAATCAAATAATCCTATAGCTGGATAATCGATAACATCAAAGACCTAATATCGTATCAGAGAAGATAATTTTCCAAGAATTAGTAAAAAGTCCGATACTCGCCGAGTATCCAGGCGTATTCGAAATCACCGTGGACGCGACGTGGAACAGCAGGCATTGACACGATTTTCCATCTGGGACCGGTCGCCTCGACTTCTATTCTTCGTCGCGTGTCAGATAAGACCCATGCACGGCTCGTCGCGATTGTTCCTGCGGCGGCCAACAGAGATAACCGCCGTGGAAACAATGCTCCTCGCCGAGAAGTGGAAAGCGGGTACGGCTTGCGTAGATGGAGAAGTTTGATCGGTTCTTATCTGACACAACCGGAAGAACGGGAGTCCAGCTGGCTGGTGCGTCCGATGGAAAACTGTGTCGACGTTATATGCGCATTAACGACGTTGTTTCAGTATTATCTAACTTTATCTCGATTCCGGTATACGCGAATATCTAATTAAAAGATAGTCGGGCTGCGAGCACAGGGCAGACGATAAAAATATGAAAAATATCGTACGTTTGGGCACGCGTTATTGGTTGTTCTGGTATCGGTGTTACTTCTTCTGACGAAAAGGATCGCGACAAAATTCTACGCTATTAATATATGTCAATTCTTTGGCAGCGTAACAAAATTACGAAGAATTCAGGATGATCGGCCTAGATGATCATTGGTTCTTTATTATCCTCGACGCTTCTCGCGTGTCTGGTATCGAATATAAAAAAGAAACAAAATACATAGTTTTAACGTACTTGTAAGCGTTGGATCAATAATTGCGTCGCGTGTAACGATATTCAAGTTGTTAAATTTGTATTAGGTTGTGCGAAAAGTTTCTTTCGTTTTCTTACAGTATTTTCGTTAGTCTTTATATTACTTTAACCGTCTATTTTGTTCCAATAGAACAATAATGTAACGAATAAGAAGATAATAGGAATAACGTAAAGAAGAACAATTTGAAACACAAAACCTTGTGCATCTATTATTCTCTTAAAAAACGAAAGAAACTTTTCGCACAACGCAGTAGTACTATGTTTTACAGTCTGCTCGGGTCCATCTCAGATCTCCGTACTCGGTCGAAGGGCTAAAATCCGCTACTCGAATAAACGTCGTAACTAGTTCAAGAGGTCGCGCCAAACACAAGCATCCTGTTCGATCTAGCTCGGATAATTTATGGTACTGGAAAGGATCAGCTACTTTGTCACGCGAATCGTGACAAATGCTCGTGCCACGTGCGTTTTCAGCGCGAACAAACGTTCAAATCGGACAAAAACCAGGCAAGACTGGAGGAAAACCCCTGGCGAGAGAAACCACGCTAACAACGCCACTTGTTATGCGTATTTTCTGGCGGACCACGGGCTGGAACGTTGCCAGCAGCTTAGGAGGCGGTCGTATTTCGTCGAGGCAACGTCTGCCGTTTGCATTTACCGCATATTAAGCCGCGCCGGCTGCAAACGCTGCTGCTTGCCAAACGGTCGATGCATTCGCAGACACTTTGGCCACGGCTGATCTGGCCACGATCTACGCCAGCATCCTTATTACGCCGTACAGGGCTTGTTAATTACACCCCGTGTGTTTTGTTCGCTAGACAGTTCGAATGAAATTGGGAAATTGGTGTTCGAGCGAGGTGGAAAGGATTTAATAAGGTGGTTTAGAAAGGAGAGGTAGTTTAGCGGCTGCGGGATTGAAGAGGCGTGAGAAACGAGTTTAAGATAATTACGAGAATAAGATATTTTCTTGTGTGTTGGAGCTTTGGAGAATAGAAGATCGGCTGTGCAAAGGATGCCGTTGGAGTTTAAAGAAAAGGTGGTGGAAGAAACGAGTGACTCGCGTCTTGTGACTTCGAAAGATGAGAAATTTTGGAAAAT
This sequence comes from Bombus confusus, assembly GCA_014737475.1. Lineage (NCBI taxonomy): Eukaryota > Metazoa > Arthropoda > Insecta > Hymenoptera > Apidae > Bombus > Bombus confusus. The sequence continues at coordinate 4,403,434 of JACXIV010000041.1, forward strand.
TTAGATATACGCGATTCTCCTAGACGAGCGAACACGTTGCTTTAACTTTAACGTTTCTGTTGCTTTAACAAGCTCGCTTGTCTCAGGAAAATCTACGATTCCGAGAAATCGGAAAGTTGCAAAAATCTGGCGTCTTGCGTTTAACCGACAAAAGTGATAAATAACTTTCAAAGATATTTAAATCCCTATGTAAATCGTCTGTGGCGAAACTGTCCGTAAAAGAGTGTTACGCGTGTCGGAGCAGCGGGAAAGGAGAACGAGTATATATATATTTGAAATTCCCCTAACCTTGCCCTGCCATCGCTGTTTCCATTATCAAATGGCATTGAAAGGAAAAAAGCCCGCTTTTATTAAGCGTTATAGATCATCAAGGAACAACGTTAAAGCGTGCGGATACTCTGGCATAAATTCTCCGCGTAAATAAAAGGAACAGAAGCCTAGGCCGCCATTCGTTCCCATGGTGGAACAATGCGAGACGACGAGAAATATTCGCGGAATCAGTGACCGATCAAAGCGTCGGGAAAGCCTGCCGGCCCGAGGCAGTAGTTTTTCCAGTAAACAAAAAAACGCCCGGTCGAACAATCGCTCGCGCGATATTTCATACTCTTTGTTTCGTGCGCAACTGATTTAATGGCGGCACTCTCCCTTCGTGGCTACTTGAACGGCTTCTTTACTCGCTGCTCGCTCGTTGTACGCGATGCGCGGCTGTTGACCGTTGTCTCTTGTTACGTAAATGCATCATCGACAACGCCAGCTATAAATTTCCGATAAACTTGCTCATTGTAGTACGGCGAAGATAGATCGCGGACTAAAGTTGAAAATATTGGGCGGCGGATTTTCGAAAGAAAGGAGATTGCGAAAAAGGGAAGGACGAAGGCCGGTTTCGCGAGCTACGTATCGCGATACGCGTACGAGATACGCTTTCAGCGGTAAAATATAGTCTCGTTTCGTTCTTGCGTGGCTCACCTGCGTCCATCGCTCTTCGATCTGGCGAAAAGTATGGCCGGAGGTCGAAGCTGTTGGGAAAGCGGCAAACGACGAAATCAGTACCGCGATACTGTATATCTTTCGAGAATCGGCGTGTGTCGTGCGAACGGATTCATTGGCATACACGTGTAGCGTATATCCGATGTCTATCATAGGCGTATCGCGATACGCGTGTCGCCGCGTGAAACCAGTTTAGCCTTCTACAGATCTGGCTGATTTTCTGTACGCACGCTGCTGTATCTCTCGCGTCTATGCAACTCGAAACGCACGTTACATTTCGATAGACGTTATTAGAATGTACCGGTTATCAAATACCAACAAAATCATACCAATTAGTATGGAATACAATGGTTATCAAATATTGTACGATTCGGTGTAATTTTCGTAGCTTTCGTGTAGTTCCACGCTTTTTTACTTTTCTCTATTACGAATAGCTGAAAAAGAAGATAGCCGAGGAGATACGAAGCGAAGAGGACAGCAGGGTTACAGCTATTTGAATTTTGACCGATAGAATATTTTGACCGATAGAAAATACTCGAAGCAAGGAAGATCGATAGGAAAAGCCGAGTACGATAACGCGATAGTTTTCATCGAAGAAACAGCGTTCCAACGGGGCGATAAATGAAATTCTCTCGCATCAGAAACTCCAAGAGGTTGGTGCAGCAGCACTCGAGAGCTTTCCACCACTCTACGCTTTTAACCCCCTGCTCGGAACGCCCGTGTACCTGGCGTGGAAAACTTCCTGGTCGGTCAACAAGAGAGAGAAATACAAAACGAGAGATAAAGACAAGGCAGACTTTGCCCAGCTTGCAATTTTCTTACGGCTAATCGATTCGCTTAAGTGCACTCACCCCTTCCTCTTTGCCTTGCAACAAGTGGAAAGCGCCGGCTCTTTGGATGCCAGGAAGGAACCAAATCGGATGGGAGCGTATAAGCCTCTCGATCAGAGTGATGTCGCACGCGACCTCGCTGCCAGAATCTTCCGTCGAGCTCGAAGATCCACCCGAGGTGGCCGACCCTTCCGAGGAAAGCGACTCCTCGCTCTGAAACATATAGTTAATCGGTTAACATTTCCGCCAACACCTACGTGTTTCAAGAGACAGCGAACATTTTCAGACCGCGCAACATCAATGTTATAATATTTTACGATGCATCAAGTTGGGTTATCGTTTTCATCGTGAATTTAGGAATTTTGGAAGACTAATAATAAGAGCGCAAATATCCCAACCTCTTGCCCTTTGTTAAATAAAATGACATATGAGCTTCATATAGCTGTCGTCGAACCTGATAACATCAATCTGAAATATTATTCCGTGTAGTTGAATAGTTGGTCGTGAGATTTTGAAAAATGCTGACGATAAAGGCGCTTGCACGTCCACCTGAAATGGCATATATTATACGTATGTGTGTTACGCGTAAATCGATGTGTTACATTTTGAGTACGTATCGATCGATTTCTGTATATTAGGTTGTCCGGAAAGTTTCTTTCGTTTTAGAGGGAAACAATAGACGCACGACATTTTTCCTTCTCTATTATTTTACCGAATCACGTATGATCCATTTTGTTGCGTTTCGTATACGTAATTCGATAAAATAATATGAAACAAAAACTGTCCTGCGTCCGTTGTTTCCCTCTAAAACGAAAGAAACTTTCCGGACAACCTAATATGATACGTATGTGTGTTACGCATAAATCGATGCGTTATATTTTGAGTACGTATCGACCGATATCTGTATATTAGGTTGTCCGGGAAGTTTCTTTCGTTTTAGAAGGAAACGGTAGACGCACGATATTTTTCGTTTTCTATTATTTTACCGAATCACGTATGATCCATTTTGTTGCGTTTCGTATACGTAATTAGATAAAATAATATGAAACAAAAATGTAGTGCATCCGTTGTTTCCTTATGAAACGAAAGAAACTTTCCGGACAACCTAATATTACACGTATGTGTGTTACGCGTAAATCGATGCGTTACATTTTGAGTACGTACCGACCGATATCTGTATATTAGGTTGTCCGGAAAGTTTCTTTCGTTTTAGAAGGAAACGGTAGACGCACGATATTTTTCGTTTTCTATTATTTTACCGAATCACGTATCATCCATTTTGTTGCCTTTCGTATTCGTAATTCGATAAAATAATATGAAACAAAAATGTAGTGCATCCGTTGTTTCCTTATAAAACGAAAGAAATTTTCCGGACAATCTAATATTACACGTATGTGTGTTACGCGTAAATCGATGCGTTATATTTTGAGTACGTATCGACCGATATCTGTATATTAGGTTGTCCGGAAAGTTTCTTTCGTTTTAGAGGGAAACGATAGACGCACGATATTTTCCGTTTTTTATTATTTTACCGAATCCCGTATGATCCATTTTCTTGCGTTTCTATTATCACGATCATACGTAATTCGGTAAAATAATATGAAATAAAAAATGTCCTGCGTCCGTTGTTTCCTCACAAAACGAAAGAAACTTTCCGGACAACCTGATATCATCGGATCTATGCGAACGTTTCTTCGATTCGTTGAAACCTTATTATCAGTATCGTCGCAACGATCGTTTCTCTCGCTTAAATACTAGCAGCGCGTATTAGCGAAAGAAATTATTCGTTTCAGAAGGCCGAAACCATCTTTCTAACCATCCGTACGCGCTTCCCGCTCGTAATTGCAATTTCATGATTCTCGTAATGGAATCATTACGAGCGTTGCTGGTATGGAAAGCCAGGGATACGATATTCGCTTATTTCGTTCGTGGCTCGACGACGATAATCGTCGCGGAGACAAAGAGGACGATTAAAAGTGGCGCAGATACGAGGAAGCGTTGTGCACGAGAAAAACGAGAGAGTAAAAAGAAGGAAAAGGGAAGCGTGTAACAGTAGACGGATGGAAAAAAAGTCGGAGGAACGATTAAACGAGCAGCGAATAAACGTTGGGGCGAGCATTGGCTGCAAATTGAGATAACCGGTGAACCCGTTCGTTCTGCACCCTGCGTGCTGTTGGTATAATACCGCATTAGAGTGTATTGTATGACGATCAGGTAGGATTTACACCCTCGGAATTGCGGCTTAAGGGCCGGAGATTTCCATATTCGCGGCGTCGCCAGCGAATCGTGACTTTGTCCACTCGTTCGTCGTGCTCGTGTTGGAATTGGACGGCGCGAGGTTTTACGGTGTTCGAAAGGAACCATGGGCAGCGAGATTAAGCAATGAAGCGGAATTAACGGAGCGAAACGCGCCAGACGTTTGGAAAATTATACACCGTGCGTGGTTTACATTTTCTGCGTATTCAGGCTGATAGTACGTTTATGATCCTTTTAAACGTTATTCCCAAGAATAGAATATCAAGGTGGTCGTTATATATTTTGTAATGTATTCGTACTTAGGATTTCATTATCGTTCGAATTATACAACTACGTCGCATTCGAAAGGATAGAATCGTCGCGCGTATATTAGAATCGGACGCGATTCAGAGAAATGGCAGATACCATTGCCAGATTTCAGGGAAATGCGTATATCGATAAAAAGTTTCTGCGAGCGTACAAATACTTTTGCCAGCGTACTTTTTGATTCCGGGACAAATTCGTCGGACAACGAGTCGACAAACCTAAGAAATCGCATGAATTTCAGTTTCCTAATGATCTCAATCTGAACGCACACCGCGTGGCCACGTTGCAAGCCGTAAATAATCACTAAACGATACTCGAACGTTAAACGATCGCAATCACGCTAGCTCGTGTCGTAATAAATCAAGGCAGGCGTCGATTAAACTTCTCCCACCTCTTATCCGATTCTGTCGCCCCGAATAATCCCACGATTCCCCTAAATACCCTGTAAAAAGTGGAGGAGGGTCGCGAGCCCAAACGGAATCGGTCTCATTTGCAGTGACGCGAATTAGACGTTTGACGAATCGTAGAAAAACGTTGGAAGGGAAAGCTGACGATTGTAAAAATCCAGTGCAATCGATCAGCATCGATCAAAGTGTCTTGCCAGGTAGACGATTTAGCCAAGCAACTAAACGTATTCCTTTGTAGCTAATCGTTCGCGATTATCTCGGATAGAATTTGTAATATTTGAAATATTTGTTGCGAGCGTACGCTTCGCAAGGATCGCGTTTTCCTTCTTTTTTTTTTCTTCTTTTTTTTCTTTCAAATTGGTACGGGAACAGGTTTCGCAGTTACGCTGAAACGACGGTAATTTGACCGAGTGTTTCTGCATCGCGCTAGAATTTCCCAACAAGAGGCTTTTCTATTCAAGTGCCAAGGTTTTGCTCCGGTTGGCTTCGTCTGCGGAAAGCGCTCAACGCTGTAATACCGTGGAATTGCCTTCGTTACCAGCGATTCACCATCCCACCGACACGTGTTTCGTTTAAGGATAATAATTTGTGAAAATTAAAACACGTTCACCATACGCCTCTGCCTTTGCGCAAACGCTTTCGTCATCCTATCGTTTTTGTCATCCTATTAACGCAAGAAAATCGAACGAAACAATGGCAAAAATGTTTAATGGGACAATGATAAATTTGACGCGACAACATTTGACGAGGGAAAATTTACCGACCTTTTAACTCTTTACTTCGTCCCTGTGTGCATCGAAAGTATCGCGAACACCAACGCGCTCGTGCGACGTGCCTATCAATTTGTATCATTCACGAGAGCTTTCAATCAGATCGAGTTTCGAAAATAATAAAAAAGATAACGAGAAACAATTCGATGCAGGCGCTTGCCACGAGTTTCAGACCGACGCATCGCAAACATCGATCACTTGTGCGTTTCTCAATTTTTCGCGCAACCCTATTTTTTCACCGCGGGGGCGGATGAGCACACGACGGGGGACCGACGAGGATTCGCGAAGGGGTTCGCCGCGTGCCGGAGTTTCGAGTGTAATTTAATTTGAAATGCAGACTGACACACAACGGCGTTTCAGGTTAAACGGATTAAACGAGGACGTGCGACGCGTGTTGAACACCCTCGCAGCCAATTGCGAATCCCTTAATTGCGAGCCGCCGAAAGTATTCCGCAGTCGCTGCAATTTCCCGATCACTCGATTGCTTGCGTCATCTCGTACGCCGAAACTACGAAATTTCATTACAGGACGTTAATTCGCTGCAACACGAGATACTAATTATTTTTCGACAATTTTGCTAACGTCGCGTCCCTCGGAAAAACTGCACTTTCGCTCTTCGGTCGGGTCGTTCAAAGATATCCGATCATTTTCGACAGAATATATTTCAATTGCAAAATTATAATAGAATGTATAAGAAAAGAGGTAGATATATGAGAAAAGAGAGACAGACAAGGAAAAGAGATTAGATACAAGGGAAGAGGCAATAAGGCGATAACGCCATAAGGTTGATGGAATGTGAAAAGCGTAATACGTAAACGGGATGTAAAACCGAAAGCTCGTAGAAAGCCGAGAGGCACGGACTAAGTGACGATAAATAATAAATAAATACAAAATGATAAGTGGAAAACGTAAATACGACGTAAGTCGCTCGTAAAGCAAATGAGGAGACAAAGCGTAAAATGTTGAGGTCCATGTCCAAGAGATTGGCAATTAGAACAACGAGTTAACAAGTTATTAATTAACTAAACTTATGTGACTTTGGTAGAATAAATCTCAAGTATGAAAATACCAAAATATGCCAAACCGTTCGAAAGATGTTGCCAATTATTGAAAAGCAATCATTTTCACATACGAAAAAAAAAAAAAAAAAAATTCGGTCCGAGTAGGATCAAAGATCTCGTTACGACTAGCATCTCTTTCGTCTCGTCGTTAGCAAACTATACAACCGTTAGCGAAGACCTTCGAACGTCATGGCGAATATCAAGCAAGAGGCAAGATCTCTCTCACTCACCTGTACATGATGTAGCTGCGTAAGCTGATGATGCTGCAGCGGATTTGGCGGAGGCGTGCTCGGCGAGCTGACAACCTGAACGGTTCCATGCTGCTGCAGATACGGTTCCAGGAAGACATCGCTCCTACGAACAGAGAAAATAGACCGTCTCCGTTTAGTCTCGTTTCGTTAATTAGCCTCCTTCTGTCAGACGTTCGCTAGAATTCGCCTGGACAAATAAGTAACGCGATTTCCAGCCGCTTTCACGCGGTTAGAAAGACTATTAGCATTCCGTACGTACATCGCGTCGTCGTTCTACGACTATAATTAACAACTTTCAGTTTGTTCAAATTGCATAGATCGCATCTGTGAACTCGTTTCAATATGGGACGTTGTACGATACTGATTGTTGGTTTTGTAGATCTTGCAGATTGTATGACATAAATAGACACGATGGATCGGTAACATTCCTGTTCCGTTACATCAAGCAACTGTTAAGCGCGCTACAGCCACGCCATTTACTCAATAAACTTCCTTCGACAGAATTCTTGGAAATTCGTCGCGAGCAATTATCGCACGGAGTATCTCGTTTTTAATTCGTCGACGCGATTGTTTAGAAAAATGTATGCAACGGAGCAATTCGCGTAAGATCGATCGTGTTTACGCGTCTATCTGTCTGCTGTTTTTCGCTCAACGTCCCCGCCGCCTGATACACATCGTTGGGAAAATAAATCCAAATCCTTTCATCGCGCGAGAAACGTCTTCTTGGACGCGCGTAAAGCTCGTCTTTACGATCGTCCTTCCATTCACCCAGTAAATACTAAAATGTTCTTACGTCCCATTTGCCCACCAAAAACCTTCCAACGTGGAATAGGGAAGGAGGAAGCGGAGACAAGCATAAAATTGCCCTGCGACCGTTCAATTTTGTATCGTGAAGCGATGGTACATGGGTCGAGAATTCTCGTTACCTGCGCCATTGCACCGCTGCAGGTAATCGCTTAGAAACTCAGGAGTAAATTCTGCGCGTCGGGGCGCCTCCGCTCTGAGGGGACAATACACGCTTTGTAAACAGACCTCTGTACCCTAGCGTAATTTCCGCCGAGCCGATTCAGAGAAACTGCGGTCTCTGTGACGAGAACAGACCTAATTGATCCCGGCGATGCTCCCTCAGGGATCATCGTTGAAACAAAGACAGGATTTTAGGGAAATTCGCACAAGTTTGAAGTTTCGTGGCGGGATTTTCAGGATTACCAGATGGTAAATCTCCATCCAGGTAAATCTTCGTCCGTTTCTCTTTTATTGCCAATTTGTTAGAGTTAAACGGTTCGAGTAAATTTAAGTAGTTTCAGTGATTTTACTTACGAGCTTCGAGCCTTTGGTTACTAAGAGGAAGATATTTTCATATGCGCAGGTATGTAGCGTCGAAGAAGACTACTTTGCTAACACCGACTAAAAGTTACGAGACATTATAATTATAAAACGAAGATGATACTTATTAATCGCGTGTATTGCGAGGAAAATGAAATCACGCTACGTTTTGAAAATTGTATCGCAGTTCGATTCCACTGAGATGTGCGTTTAAAGTCAGCCAGTCCGTTACCTATAGGAACTTACAGACGGAATAAACGTGACAAACCCTCGATCGAAGCATCGTCTTGGCGTTCGTCGAGCTTAACAAGCGTCCACGAGACATCGTAGCATCTCGAAATTAACGTCGACTTAACGAAGCCTCCGGTATCCGCTAATTATACCGATAATCCGTACTCGTGTAAAGAGATTCGAAGCCCACCGGGACCGACGGTGCTGCGACTCTTAATTAATGATCTCATTAGAGTCCGAAAAGTCCCCTAATGACCTATCTTACGGCCACGTCCAACCCTTATCCTCCCACAACCCTTTCGATTCTCCTCCTACGCTCTTCTTCGACGTTTCTCAGTTTTTCTCAGTCCGTCTCCTATTCTTTTCTTCTCTCTCCTTACAGTCTCGTCAATTTCTTTATCACCTGCTTCGTCAGTCGAGGTCAGCTGTCTGGAACAAAGAAACCAGTGTGTATGCGTTCTCCGGCGAATGGGAACGACGTATCGCGTTGCGTATCGCAAGCTAATTACGCCACGTAGTAGTCACCGCGCGTCAGAATCTAGAGAGTAAGTGGCGCGTTACGCGGAAACGCTAGGCGTTAGATTAACGACGCAGGTTTTTATGCGTCCTAGAGTATTTACGCAGTTCCTGGGAAGCTTCGAGTACCAGGGCTCTGCCATTAGTGGCTTCGCGAGCAGATGCTCGACCGTAGTTGCCAATGGAAAGTAGAAATCTTTTATAGGAACTCGATGGTATCTATACGTTGATACGACGTTCGTTACGATTCGACGTATCGGTGCATCGACGAGCTTCCAGTTCGTTTCCAACGACTTTTTCACGTTCGTTCGAAGGGATTTTCTCACGTCACGATTTTTAATACCAGTAGACTTTCTCGCGGGGCAATAATCGGCGCAGTTACGCGCTACCATCGAACCGCGTGCGGCACGCTTCACACACGGTATTATTTCGAGCAAACTTTGTCGCAATTGCCGAGCTGAATATCGAATGAAGGGGCGTTGACGTATGCAAAGTCGCCGGCTACCACCCCCTACACGTCCAGCGTTCTATTGTCCTCTGCGTTTGACAGTTGGACGGCTTGTCTCGGACCTTGTCTGCCCCAAACTACCGTGTTTGTGCTCCGACATCGCTCTCGGGACCGTATACGAATCTGTGCGAGGGAGTGGAAGAAATTTTCGTTGCGTTTCGATCGATCTGCAAGAGGACGAACGCTTGACAACGGCAACGGATACGAATCGACGAGTCAAAGTGGCAAATGGCGCAAGTGGCGCAAGTGTCAGAGGCGAAGATTTTCCGCGTGGCTTCGAGTCGAGAATCGCAGCGACGCGAGTTAAGATTCTTTCGATTCCTAGAAGCATCGTTCCCTTGGTTTCGCTTACCGATTAATATTGAAGTTTTACGACTTTGCTGTCTGTCATTATGCGTACGTTTTCGCGCCTTGAAAAAAATATAATGAATTTTTCGAACGATAAACGCGGAACACTGTTTCACGAAGAATAACGGTGAACTAACCTACACCACTATGATTTTCAGTCGGTACGTTTGTGAGTTTTTACATCTACTTACGCTATCGTTCACGGGTGTCCTTATCTCTAAACTGCGAGAAACGTTTGCGAGAAACTTCGATAACTCCTATCGAAAACTTTCTTAATAAAAAAATACTTTCTTAATTTTAATTTACAGCGTGCAATTGATAGAGCTGTAATTAATTAAGCTGATCGCACTTCTATCTTTTCCCGTCACAAGGAAATTGAGATTTAGCATTTCAATTCTGCCGGGACAGTATTCGCGACTAAAATAAACGATCGCAGCACTCGTACTTTATCAATGAGATTTATACCCTTCTCCGCTAAAGAAGCAGCTTTTCATGTTTTTGGCAGCCACGTCGTTTATCACTCGTCCGCTATAACTATCGGAGACGCGATAGCAATTGTAACCGATGATACAGCAAATTTGAACGAACGAATGACGACTTTATCGATGTAGATGCTTCATGATCGTAGAAGGCTGCAAGTGCTCATAGAAGATATAAATGGTCGTGAGGGAGAGTTCGATTTAATGAAATGAAACGAGCTCGAGGTGATTACTAGTGCACGATAATTGCTCGCTCTTGGTATTGATTCGGGTTCGAAGTTCCAATCGTTTCTAGCGATCTCAATTATACAACATGATTCTAAAGTTGAGAATTCTTTTCGAAGCGTTTGTAACAGATCAAGCGGAACTGCGTTACTTCCTTAAGATTATCAGATTAAACGTACCAGTTTCTTCCAAGATATTAATTATATCGATAATCCTCGGACGACGTCGATCGCTCGACAACCGCATTCGAGATGTCTCTATTAATTCTTAACGACTGATAATTACCGAACCGCAAACGTTACTAACATATAATAATTATTAATAATAGTTACTAATTATGCATACGATTTCTGATCCAATTTTATAGGTTGCATCCTTCGAATGTTATAAAGAGAACTTTGGATGTTTGCATATTTTTGCATATTTCGTACATCCCGTAAATTGTAATTATTTAATTACAAGGATATTTAAGTTTGTAAAAAAGTGCAAAATCTACGTAATATGCAGAAGCACATAAAGCTTTGCAGGTAAAATATTTACTCAGCGTGAAATTTAACGGACTACAAGCTTTTGCTTACTTCGTTATATTCGTAAATTAGCGAATTTGCATAAACGTGCAGGCAATGTTCCCACGATAAACGAATTGAAATATAATAATTGAATAGCAATATGCTCAGAGCGCAGCCTTCCAATCTTCTGTAAAACATACGATTCCGGATCCAATTTTATAGGTTGCATCCTTCGAATGTTATAAAGAGAACTTTGGATGTTTGCATATTTTTGCATATTTCGTACATCCCGTAAATTGTAATTATTTAGTTACAAGGATATTTAAGTTTGTAAAAAAGTGCAAAATCTACGTAATATGCAGAAGCACATAAAGCTTTGCAGGTAAAATATTTACTCAGCGTGAAATTTAACGGACTACAGGTTTTTGCTTACTTCGTTATATTCGTAAATTAGCGAATTTGCATAAACGTGCAGGCAATGTTCCCACGATAAACGAATTGAAATATAATAATTGAATAGCAATATGCTCAGAGCGCAGTCTTCCAACCTTCTGTAAAACATACGATTCCGGATCCAATTTTATAGGTTGCATCCTTCGAATATTATAACGAGAACTTTGGATGTTTGGATGTTTGCATATTTTTGCATCTTTCGTGCATCCCGTAAATTGTAATTATTTAGTTACAAGGATATTTAAGTTTGTAAAAAAGTGCAAAACCTACGTAATATGCAGAAGCACATAAAGCTTTGCAGGTAAAATATTTACTCAGCGTGAAATTTAACGAACTACAAGCTTTTGCTTACTTCGTTATATTCGTAAATTAGCGAATTTGCATAAACGTGCAGCAATGTTCCCACGATAAACGAATTGAAATATAATAATTGAATAGCAATATGCTCAGAGCGCAGCCTTCCAACCTTCTGTAAAACATACGATTCCGGTTCCAATTTTATAGGTTGCACCCTTCGAATATTATAACGAGAACTTTGGATGTTTGCATATTTTTGCATATTTCGTGCATCCCGTAAATTGTAATTATTTAGTTACAAGGATATTTAAGTTTGTAAAAAAGTGCAAAACCTACGTAATATGCAGAAGCACATAAAGCTTTGCAGGTAAAATATTTACTCAGCGTGAAATTTAACGGACTACAGGTTTTTGCTTACTTCGTTATATTCGTAAATTAGCGAATTTGCATAAACGTGCAGGCAATGTTCCCACGATAAACGAATTGAAATATAATAATTGAATAGCAATATGCTCAGAGCGCAGCCTTCCAACCTTTTAAGGTTAATTAGTATGACAAACAGACTTCCTTTTTGTACTTAGACTAATTGCCAGCCTGTTTCAAAAATTCATCCATCATTGCCTGATCCGTGAAATCCAGTCGCCATCTGTCCATGCTTCGACAATTAAATGCTGGTCTTTCGAGGCATAAATCATCGCGCAGGAAACTGCGTTGACGTTCGTCCGTTCTATATTTTATTTTTCTTTCGACGAGCATCAAGAGACGATTTGTTACGTCGCGACGCGACGTATCGATTTTTCCGCCGCCGCGATATCTGCCGGACGTCATTGATTAATTTTCGCGCCGTGGATTAATTGACTGCTCGAAGAGTTTTCAGTCGCACGCGCCGCCTCGTTCCTGCTTCCGAAACACACACACACACACGCGCGCACGCACATACACACACACAGGTGTATCGATTTAATTAGACAGGAAACATGCGCCGAAAAAGCCGGTCGGTCAACATATACGGAAGTACCCGAGGTTTTCCGCTCGCGTGATTTAATTGGCAAATCAGTTCCCACTATTTTTGGATACTGCCGAAACACATGAAACATACATGCGCTAGAATATTTAACTCGTCAGTTTTTAGATTATCCGATAGTTTCTGACGAGCCTGCAAAAAAAACATCGTTCGAGAACGGTGGACAATCTTTGAAATTCCCTTCTATCGCTCACCATCCAAGTCTGATCCCAAACAAACCCGCAATAATGCCTATGACGATCATTTATCATCGACTGGAAACTAAAAAAACTAAGCCAGACAAATAATTCTTCGAGGCAAAAGCACCTTTGCCTTTCTTAGGAAACGTCGGGACCCTTACATATAAAGACTCGTACCAGTTGCTAGAACAGTCGATCTGAAAATAACAAAGGGCCAACGACGCGGAAGTTACGTTCCTGATTCGGCCACCAGGAACGTGTTCGTCGTCTGCGAGATCGGACGGGGGTTGCCATGGCGACCGGGGAGGTTCTCAGCACGTGGTCCAGCGACGGCCTCGTAAGGGTAAAAGGGGGATTTTTACGTATTAACGAGCGGCCCTGTGCATCGTGCTTGCAACGGCGGATGCGTTCTTGCGTCTGCAGAAGTTCAAGGGACACGAAGCTTCCATCTCGAGGAACGCGTCTCAAAGGCGAGGATCGTCGAGTGGCCGGCCGAGCTGCCAGCTCAAAGGAACGCGTGCAAGGAACGACTCTTCGTTCTTTCAAGCGATATGGCCCTCGTGTTTTTCACCAGTGTTCCTGCCTCGAGATGCTAAGTTCGTTGCAGTTAACTGAAAGGGCGGCTAATTGTTGCGAGTTTCGAGGGTTGGGGACCGCTATTTATGGAAATGGGTTGTTGCTGTCGCGATTCAGAGAGCGTACGCGTGGCACGTATTTATTACGTTCGGCTCTTTTCAGCTCTGAAACAGGCTTGGGTTACCATCTATTCCTTCCTAGTTTGGTTACCATTTCTTCCTGTCTATCAGAATCTTTTAGAACGATAATTTGTTTGTTTCAGAACGATATATTTCCAGGGTAAACGCCTTTGTAAAAAAGAAAAAAAGATAACGAGATACGAGACGAGAAAATTTTACAAAGTTGGAAATTTAATTAAAGAGCGAATTATTCGAGGCATTCTGATTTTATGTAAAATTAGTATAAGGTGGGGAAGATAGGGAATGCGTTTTAAATGGTATGTTATTTCGATTCCGAACTCTAATTCAATTCACCGGCTGATATTGAACTCGGGCCAATCGGGCCTGGTATTCCTGCAAAACCTTGAATCGTCGCCAACGGGGGCGGTTCAGAAATTCTTAGGCAGTCAGCAGAAAGCATCTCCTTTTTTAGTCTTATCGTACCACTACGATAAATTAAACGTACCGGGTACATAGGCTTTGATTGCAAAGAAAATCCCAGTTACATTCGCTAGTCGTTCCAAAGAAAATTATTATCGTTTTCAAGATTTCTTTCGTGTTCTACGAGAGTTTTTGCAATCTCTCGTCAATTACGTTTAATTGTTTCCACTTGTTTCTGACAAAAAAACAGTATAAATTTACACTCGAAGGAAAAGGAAACTTTTCGTGGAAACACTCTCGTTCGTTTAACGCTATCGTCGAGAAAAAGAAGCAGCACGAAACAGAGAGGAAAACTCATTTCTTCTCAGGCAGAGTAATAATTTCATTAATTAGAGAAGGGTTAAAATGTAAAATGAAGATTGCATTCTTTCGCAAGCATCGCGACGCTTCTCTAAAGTCTTCTCGAAAGGCGCTTTCTGTGCGAACTTTAAAGAAATTCTCAGCCTCTAAAAGAACCTTCGCTTCCTCTTTTCTTCCGCCTCTTGCATCCTTCACATCGTGTAAACGAGAAAAGTTTCACTAACAAGAATAGACGTAAGCTTTCTAACAAATTAGAGTGGTTTCTTCTCAGTTCATGAAAATCACGAAATTATTTCAATAGAATGAAATTTTAATACAATAAATCCCACTAATTAACAGAACGAAACGACCAAGAGGAACTATCTTTTATATTTACACGTAAATCGAATTTTTGAGCCCAATTTTCAAACAGTTGATATTTTAATAAGATTCTCAGACGAAATGTGACGATCTTCGAGATAAATTTTTTAATAGACCCTTTGGATAGAATGTTTCAAGTTCCCATGTTAAATTCACTCCAAACTGATATTTAACTAAGCCAAATTTGACAAAAGATGGAATTCTCGTACGAAAAATTTAAATCTTCGATAGAAGAACTTCTTGGGTGAAAAATCAATTTCAATATTTTTGAATAAAATCTTCCTCAATTTCATTTACACTTTCGAAACTTTTTTTCGAAATTTATACCTTCAGCGGTAAAGTTTATGATCGATAATTTTCTTGCGCGGATCTCTATGCGAGCGCACTTTCGGTTGTCCCGTAGTTTTTGCTTCTGTTGAATGAAGGTTAGAAAAAAAATCAGCTGATTCGATGGCTTCGAACGCGTGTCCTACGATGCATAAAAGACGTTCCTCTTTCTTTCTCACAGAGAGAAACCACGATAGACGGCGTGCACATATTTTTCCGGTCAACGATCATCGTGATCGACGACTCTTTTCTAATTCTCTTTTCCTCTCACGCCGAGCATGAAACCGTTTCTCGTGACTCAGCATCGTTTAAAACGAACGTTCCTTACTTTTTCTCGACGCACGGCTGTCAATGGAAAGTTCTATAACTGTTACGCTAATTATTTGGGGCAATTACATGCGATTTCGTTAGAAGAAATCAGCCACGCTCGATCGAATCTTTCGACTTTCTTTTATATTTCGCGGAATAATAATTATCGTGCAAATTTTTTAATGTAAAACATTTAACGTAAGATCATCGTCGTTCGTTCTTACTTTTCGTTCGTTGAGGAGTTAACATCGGGGAATTTTAATTTCCCAGAGAAATTCATTTTTTCAGAGTGAGTTGTACGTTTCGAATTTTTATTTCTATTTAATGCATTTTCTCCCGGATTTTTTTTTTTAGGATTCTACGGACATTACACGTCTCAGTTCGGAATTTAATTAAGAAGACTTAATTAGTCCCAATTCGGCGCTAGGATTTCAGCTACAGCGTATAATTTCAGACGCGGCTTGTACAGCTTCGCTCACTTTTTATTTACGTTCGCTGTACTTTCTCTTGTATTTTCACGAGCTGATTCTGCGCGAAAATTAGCGCAATTGCAAGAAATTTATTGCCAGTAACATCGTAGGCAGATCGTAGTAACACGATCGTGATAATATAATTTTGGAAATCAGTCTCTTTAACGTATCTTAGGCATACGTTTACGCGTACACTGTCACAAAAAAGATATTTCCTTCGAGCGATTTAATTAAATTCCAATACCAAGTCGTGAACCAAATTATACGTTCCCATACACGACCCAACCTCTGCCCCATAAACGAGTCTAACAAATTTTCTTTTGCTAATAATAACGCAAGATATGTTCCTTTTCCCATCTAAAAGAATATCCACAAAAAGATGAGAACAGCCATAATCGATACCAGAGTAACTTCTCCAACTTTTCCGCCTGGCTGATATTTTACGACGAAAAGTTTCTATTAATCCAACTTCCTAACCGAGTTGTCGGTGCTCTAAGAATCGCGTGGCTCATCGGTGGAGATTAAATCGGCCGGAAGCGGCGTGCTCCATCCGGATATTGGCGGAAGCCCGTTCACGAAAGGGATTAATTTACGTGGCAAGGAGCAAAACGCGATCGTGTTCGATCCAATCTCGAGAATGGGTCGAAGAAATCGTGTTTTCCTCGCTGTGTCGGCTTATTCGTGAAATTTTCCGCTAAATCGCGAATATTCGATGACCCGTGCGCGACAATTTTGCGCATGAAATGGCTTAAAGGAAGAAATACAGTGCTTGTTTGTTGGAAGAATATCGGCGCTGAGAGTTTTATGTCGTCTTTTTAGACGAACACCGATTTCTGGAAACCGTTTTCTTCTCAGGCTTACTTTTTAATTTTGCTTACCAGAGGAAATTTATCGTATCGCGTACACGACTTTTGTAATATCTACAGACACTCTGTTTAGTTCATTCGTAATTTTTTCTTCCTTTGGTTATTTGAAAAATATTCGACCGAACAAAGGACGTTGGGAATTTTCTTTTGCCCTTTTAGCCGACAAAAGAAAATGAAAAAATAGATTATTTTCGTTTCGTCGGAGAATTGTTCAAAAAATTATTTCATCCGAAGATCGAGATGGAAGAAGAGGAAAAGGTAGGAGCAAGAAAGCGAATATAATTAACTATCTCGTACGCCTATTCATTACTGCATACTAGATAGTGAAAATGACGTTTCGTCATGCATAGAAAGCACAAACGATAATTCGAATGGGAATCAGGCCGATGCTGCTTGAAATAATGGTGTTGTCTCGCGCGAAACGGAAAAAATTGGACCGTGAAGCAATGGAGCGATCGGTAGGGTCCTCGATGCAACGAGACAACGCGACACGTAATCCGGAAATGGTGATGGATCGGTCAAAAATTCCCTGTCCGCTTGCGACGCAAGGAAACTTGTCCCTTTACTTTCGAGTTACGAGCCCGTCAAGATCCATCGTGTTAGGAAGAAACAAAGCTCTTCGAGGAAAGCACTCTGCTGCATTAAGACTAATAGCGCGCTTCCTGGTCGTTACTTCATAGAACGTGGCCATCGAGCCTGCGCTCGATGCCGAGGGAATCATCGGAGACGTTATGTTTCAGAGGGAGTTCTTAATGATTAGCGAGAAGAAATGGTGCATTGCAAGGAAAAAGGATTCTCGACCATAGTTCTGTTTATTGTGTTAGCTCTTGTTATTAAGTTGATCGTTCGAGTACTTTTCCAATACCTTCTCCTGGGAAATCATCTTTGGAATTTAGCGCAGAAGTGTGTTTATGCTGGTTTTCCGATGAAATTCTATCTTATGTATTTCTACGTGTCCGTAAATAAATTAAAATTTCAATCGGAATATAATAATAATTTAAATTGGAAAATCGAAATGTACATTTCACTCGTCTGTCGGTATTTGACGGTATCTGAACCTACAGTTGTAATTTTGGGCTTCTATCTTTAGTATAATGCACGATATCGAGTGAAACGTACGTACGTAAGTATGTCGTAAGAATATAGGATCTTCAAACTTTTCATTTTCGCGTCATACAGCGGGTTGAGGATGCTTTCGCGCCCTGTCGATTTCAAAGCACATCGTGCGACGATGACTAGAAACGAAGATGGAAGAATATCCAAATGAGTGGCGAGTAGACTACTCCAGGCCAAGCTTGAACGGACAACCTATTCCACTTAAACCCTGGCGATCTCTGTTCCCAAAATTCGCCAGATTTCACGCGAAACTCGACAGCCAGAAGCTTGTACCTTGTCACACGTTCGTAGAACCTACCGATAACCTCCTGCCACGTTAAATTCGCTCTGATATCGCGTTAATAACAATTTGGTGATACGCACGAGCGTGCGGCGTCTGTTAAGCGGTCAGCTAACCGTCAACACACAGGTAGATCAGGAAGAAGAAGAGGAAACTGAGAAGAGAGAAAGAAGGACGGAACGAAAGGAAGAAAAGGGCGAGTAGAAGGCAGGCAAAGTGCGACTCCCGTACACCGGCCTATCCAATTTCTCGTGGAAACCGAAGCCGAAGAAGGCTCTTGGATTACACGAGTGGGAGCAGCAAAGTGATCTTAAGTTACTCTATGTAACACGCGACACTTTATTCGCTAAGTGTACCTCCACGCTCTGTTTCGGCTGTCTCACCGACGCCACCCGTTATATTGTCCTCTTTGGGACCGGAAAGTCGTTCAAGGTTCAAGGCGTTCCTCCTCGACATCTTTTACCGTTGATAGTACAGGGACAATTCTTTATTTAGGACGTTCGACAAATTGATATAAACAGAGAAATTGTAATGGGAAATATTTCGAAACATTGTTATTAATTGTAGAGTAATTGTAACATTATTGGGCATCGATGAAGTATATTTAGGTTATTCGAAAATCAAGCGTAAGTGGATAAATTGTTCCAGAGAATATTTAGAAACATTATCGCTATATTCCTTTGCCAAATTTTCAATAGTGATATATTGTTCGTATTGCAATTAATATCACGCTGATTGACAATTAATATTGCACAGCGCGACATCGATGGGACTTGAGTAATTATTACTTTCATCTGTCCGACCTTCGCATAAAATTGAGACTGCGATATAACTAAATAGACAATGCAGGTAATTAAATTCAAAGATATAAAAATTCACGAACGACGTTCTAGCGTTGCTATAATTTAGAAGAGTATCCCTGAAAGAGTATCTTTACGAAGGTGTTTTGTTTGTTAAGCAGATCTTCATTGCGCTCATTTATACCGTATTATCGACTCATTTTTCTCTCTGCCTTTGTTACTTCCCGTGCCATCGAAAAAGATTCTTCTCGAGGGTGAAAAATATCATTAGAGCTCGTCTTTCTCTGCCGTCCCGGTGACTGCGCGTTAACGGGAATTAAGGGGATGGAAGCTTAATCTTTTTCAAAATTCATGGTTCCTACCGCGGGATGCTCCTGTCAGCTCTAATCTTGGCCGCCCGGGAAAACGGTCTCTATCCGACCGAATGCTTGAAATCTTTATTCCCTCGACAAATTTATCTCGTCTCTTATATCAAAATTTAAATCGCTCCAACGATTGATTCCATCGAAATTTACTCGACGAAGACAAAGAAAAAAGAAGAGGAAGGGAAAGAGAAGAGAGGCTACGAAAATCTTCGACTTCAACAATCGTTCCAAACAAATGAAGAGAAGAGAAGAGAAGAGAAAGAGAGAGAGAGAGAGAGAGAGAGAGAGAACAAAAAGAAGAAAATTCGAATTACAAGGGGAATCGAAACCGTGTTTCTCTCAGTGCGTATATTCGACAGATCGTTTGTCAAACCGAAACAGGCTGATGGAAACAGCGATTCGACGAAGGATACGTTCCATTCTGGAAATTGGTCGGCTGAAACGCGCTGGCCAAATATAGTAATTAGAGGGTACATAATTGCGGGAGTTCGGAATGGTCGCTGATCAAAGGCGAACCGTTTGCCCTTTTCCGTTCATTCGACGTCGCACCACGCATATTCCGCTTCTGTGCGAAACATTCCACCAAGAATCCACACGAGGGTCTGCGGAAATTTACGCTACGCTCTCCGTTTCCTGTCTGCCATCGTCGTATCTTTAGTCTGTGCGAGGACAAATTTTTGATCAGAGAAAGAACGACAAAAAGACTCCCCGCTCTTATCCCTTTCTTTTCTTATTTAGCCACTGCTTCTGTACGATCCATGAAATAACGATATTCAACCACTGACTGCGACGGTTTATCAACGTCTTGAAAGTGAATACACCCAAGTGACGTATGGCAGTGTCATTTGCTGACTTTCTTCGCTAAATCCGAAGGGTAGTTGGACACTGAAAAAGCGTCCTTCTAGTCTTTTACGTTCCACGGAGATGTCCAGGAGATTAGTCGTGACTCCGTTGGGACGATCGGCATCTTTTGCCAAATTGAGAGATTTCTTCCATTATCGTGGAAATGTCGGTTTGCTTGTTGATTTGCCTCGAAATATACCAATCTGCACTCGCGATGGCTCTTAGCCTCTTGTTTTGCCAATGTTCTATAATTTTTAAACCATAGTCATGCTTGTTGTATGGTTAATTATACTGGGTTGATATTGTCTGAGAAAGATAACTGAGACTTTCTACGAGTTGACATCTTCATCAAATATTTCTGCGCAATTCCTACTAATCGTCACATTATTATTATTATTATACGTCGCACAATAATTACGACATCGATATTCACACTTAAAATCCCTTATACAAACTCACCAGTTCCATCCAAAACCTCTCGACCGTTGGCCAAACTCACAAACTCCACCATGGTAACCGTCGATTACCCAAATTACCTCAAAGAGCGCACCTGATCGTAACTTCTATCTTAAAGCTGTAATCGTTTCATCCAATAGAAACCAATTCTAATCGCTGTTACCCTCGTCCAGGCTACGATATCCGTCCGTGTCCCGACACGATCCACGGATACAACAACGGCGCAACAAACAACCGGTCTTAATCGAGCCTCCGGTCATTCCAGTCGTTTCTTTGTTCACCGTAAGGTCGGAATCGCCGTGGACCGATCGGGATCCCATCGAAATTAAGCGATTGAAGCCACTGCTCGGCCTGCAAACGTCGCTTTGTGCTTGACCCGTTATCAAAGCCAACTATTATGGCCAGTCCTTGTAGTTGGATTCACGGAAGACCGTGGATTCAAAGGAACTCTGGTTGCAGCCGATATTCATCGCGAAAACCGAGATACTGTATGCCTTGTCTGTTCGCAGAAGGCTGCGAGAGAAACGGATGCTCGTGGAAACGGATGTCGTTCCTTTGGAGAATGGACAGCGTGGGGCGAGCAGATGTGATTGTCCTTCCGGCTAGGAAGATGTTCTGCTTGATTGAGAAATCGGGGACGGAAGCGTGTTTGTTTCGCGATGATTTCAGGGGGCTTTTGGGAGTTTATGGCGAGATCCTAAGATCGTGTAAATTCTTGCAGTCTTTGTAGAAACAGATAGAAACATTTTCCACGAACCGAAGAAATTTCGTAGGTTTTTGCGAATTACATGGAAGCTTCGATGATTTCAGGGGCTTTTTAGGAGTTTATGGCGAGATCCTAAGATCGCGTAAATTCTTGTAGTCTTTGTAAAAACAGATAGAAACATTTTCCACGAACCAAAGAAATTTCGTAGGTTTTTGCGAATTACATGGAAGCTTCGATGATTTCAGGGGGCTTTTGGGAGTTTATGGCGAGATCCTAAGATCGTGTAAATTCTTGTAGTCTTTGTAGAAACAGATAGAAACATTTTCCACGAACCAAAGAAATTTCGTAGGTTTTTGCGAATTACATGGAAGCTTCGATGATTTCAGGGGGCTTTTGGGAGTTTATGGCGAGATCCTAAGATCGTGTAAATTCTTGTAGTCTTTGTAGAAACAGATAGAAACATTTTCCACGAACCGAAGAAATTTCGTAGGTTTTTGCGAATTACATGGAAGCTTCGATGATTTCAGGGGCTTTTTAGGAGTTTATGGCGAGATCCTAAGATCGTGTAAATTCTTGTAGTCTTTGTAGAAACAGATAGAAACATTTTTGACGAACCGTAGAAATTTCGTAGGTTTTGGTGAATTACATGGAAGCTTCGTGGATTTTTGCGGACTTCTCGCGAAGGATAAAATTCGACAGATTTTAGCAGGATCAAGGGAAAGTTTTGACGATTAACGTTATATTTGAAACATCGCGGAAAATTTTTCTTTTATGATAGAGATTCGCGATGATTTCATACTATATCGTAGATACTTTATGGGGAGATATATCGAGTGTAGGCACGACGAGAAAACGCGATACATATCCATATCGGGGCGAGCAAATCATGTGATCTCTCATCTGTGACCAGTTTCCAGTGATAATCCCATTTCCAGCAGGTAACTATTATCCCTGGTCGAATGACTTAACAACTCGTTTCCCGTAGCAAACGAGTTTACCTGGTCTAATGGCAGTCAGATTCCTCGATTAACTTAATCAAATCGATCGGTTTTAATCGCTGAAACATCTGACGTATCACCGCCTTATACTCAACGATCTCACACGGAAACTTCCTCGGTAATATTTTTGCAGAATGATGCTTCCTGTCGTATAAAGTACAGAGTACAAAATAAAATCAAACAATCTAAAATTCAATAATGATCGTTTCCAATCGTCCAATAAACAATGCCGATCGAACCATTGGGAGGCCATTTAAGTGGGAAATTCTGTGATTGACGCTTCTAGGACTGCGGGTCTCGCGACTGTTCCTCGAGCTTTCCCATGTCACGATTTCCCAGCGATCAGCGATGGGAAAACGAAAGGGAAAGCGCAGGCGATATCGTCAACGTTGAATTAAACGATCCTTCCGCTCTCGTGCCTCGTAACTTTAGACTGAAAGTGCTGTATCGTGTTTCGCGTGGTTTCTTCGATTTACTCGCGCGATGAGGTAGAACTTTCCGTGCCGAAACGCTTGTTAGAGATCCCGCTGGTTCCCTGGCCGCTGCAGCAACTGGCCAAAAATTCGATCGATAACGATAGACGCATAAATTTCTCGTTACGACGTCTTTGTATCGTGTAAAGTGTACATTTCTTTAAGAATTCGAACTGAATCGAACGAAATACGGTATGTTGAAGAATATTTTTAAAAATTTGTCGAGATCAGTGTAGACGAAACCGTTTGTTTTGCTAATTTTTATAGCGTATATTATAAATAACAAGACGGATAATTTAAATTCGCAAGATGATGGAAAGATGATTTTTAAAACGAACCTGTAATTAATTCGATCTAAATTATCGTTCGTATCCTCGTTCCCCATAATGCAAACCTAAATCGTCTTTACATTATTCGAAGCCCAGCCCTGTCCCTACACCCGATTTTTCGTACGAAATATCTGAAAAATCGCCAACGACCCTGCATTAACCCCAAGTTCCTGTCGTTTCCACAGCTCCTTCCTGCCAAAACGCGTGCACGTGCGCGTGCACTCACGAGTTCACACGTCCTGCACCTCGAGGACCGCGTTAGGACGAGTGCACGTCGTGTCGACCCCCTTCGATTCGATAGGGTTGCGAGTGATGTTAATGCAACCCCTCGATCGGCCGAGCATTGTTTATTGTTAACGTGTACCGTGCGAGATTGCGTCGGAAACGACGAATCGTTGATGCGCGCGTGTCCCACGAGCCCAGTGAATTTCGACGATTGTCCGCTTTGGTATTCTAATCGATTGGGTTCATCGAGGATGTTTTTATTATTTTTTACGACGTGGGAAAAGAGATAGCAACGAACGTTTATCGCAGATAAAATGAATCTCGCCGATTAAGCGTCTCGGTGGCATGGTCGTGTATACGTATTGGCAAAATATTCGGTACAAATTACAGTATAAATTATTATGGAAGATTTTCATTTGTAGTTGGAACTGACACGGGAATAATCGATCTGCCGATTCTTATATCACTTGGCAGTTAAAAAAGGGTACTTTTTATATGATTCGGATGAAATGCGACCTTCCATGTGCAAAGATATGTCACTTTTGAAAAGCCGCTACTGAATTCAAGAATCTTTGCACGAAACCCACCGCGAATAATTATGACTCGACCGCGTGTTATTACAGAATAATGTTACCGGACAAACAATTTGTTCAAATGTGTTACACGGTAAATGGTATGAAACACACGAATGCGGTGTCGCGTTCAAACAAGATTTGAAGACCCGCTTTTAAATAGCGCGGATCGAGACTAAATTTCAACTTGTCAATTGAAATTTCCCGCGAGATTTCAAAGTCGCTTCCCCTTGGGATGGACCTCACTCGCGATGCGCAACATAGGAGACGAGTCTCGTTCGAGTGGCTCGATTAATTAATGCAACGTCGTTCACGATCGGCCGGTGCTCAAAGCGGATCCGACGATTTTTTCCAAGCGGAAAGGCGCGTAAAACGCGGGAAAAACGGTAACGAGGCCGCGTTCGCGCATCAAAGACGCCTCGAATGGCTCAAAAGGTCTCGCTTAAATTCCACTTACGGCCCTCCTCGCTTTTTCGCGCGCTGTGCACAGGGCTTCACCGTCCGACCTCTTTGATGCAAACGCGTTTACTCGCGTTCGCGCTTTTCCGCTCGGGTCACAGGATAAGCTTCCGGTATTCCTTTGGCGTAAACAGCCTCCTCCAAAGGATCATTGCTGCCTTTGCCTGGTTAATTTCGAATTCAGCCATTTCGTTCTACGAATAATTGGCAACTGAATGGAGAATTTTCAGAGGCTTAAATTATTCGTCGATCCGTTCGGCATCCTTTGGCTTGTTTTCTACAAAGATTGATAACAAAGAGATAAACGGTTTTATCAAGTTGGATGAATTGCTTCGATAGCTTCGCGCGATGGAGAAATCGTTGGAACAGCAAGTTCGAAGGTTTCATATTGCTCGAGATTAATCTGTAATCTTTCTAATAGTTTTGGGCAAAGGGCCAGCTGTAGAATAGTCGCGTAGGAGAAGAACATTTTCACGAAAAGTGGAGAATATGAAGAGACTGAGACGCGTATAAAATTTATCATTTATTTATTTATTTATTTCATTTATTATTACTTAGTCCGTGTCTTTCGGCTTTGGACGAGTTTTCGGTTTTACATCTCGTTTGACATAGATCAATCTGTATAAAATTTATTTTCTACATTTATTTCTTGCAAAGATAATTCTTATCTCTTTAAGCTTATACACGAAAAGAGACAAGAGACTTCCATATCGAGTAAATAGCTCGATCTACGGCGTAGGTTCAGTTAAAAATTAATCTCACAATTAACGGAGCAACCAGCAATAGTATCACCAAACTGTGCGGAGAAACGATGAACGTCGACCTCGTCGCTGTGTAATTTCCGTGCGACGTTCGTAGTTTCACATGTATATCATGGTATGATTCATTGAGCAACGATGGGACTCTGAACGCTTCTGTGTGCGCTTCCGACCAAGCGCAATGTTACCCGGAAATTCTACTGGTTTTAGTCACCTCCCGGCCATATCGTTTCTCGTCTCCGAATCTCCTCGAAACCTTGTATCATTTGGCCAAACTTACGAATTCGCCAGTTACGAGATATTCGATACTTAATCTCACCGTTTATAATACGCATGGAAACTCGATAACGTTCAACAACGATATATTGAATTTCATTAATTTCCTAATTTATAATATTTAACAAACGTAATAAAATCTACTCTTTCTACGTCAGTGTTAACACTAAACCTACCGACACTTCTTGTGTACTTATTGGCCGGTCGCGATAGGCAGCGCAGACTACAAATTTTTCTTAGAAAAAAAAAAACCAAACTAGAAATAGCTACCGATATATTGTATGCGTATTTTAGGGAAAGTCGTAAAAATCTGATAACGTTTAAATATGGTAAAATTTGTGTAGAAATTTGCAAGCGGTCAGTTCGAACGTAATGGTAGGTTCAGTGTAAAGTGCAACACGGATTAAACAAAAATTTGGGGGAGCGATTAAACTTCGAAACAGCGGCTGCAACCTATTTTGAGATACCTCGGTTTTCTCAATTTTTCCAAAAAACGACCAAAAATAATATCTAATATAATAATTCTATAATAATTCGTTAAAATGCGAAATCTTCTTTTTTTTTTCTCGTACCGAGACACACGAAGCTGGCGAGCTGGAATTTTATTTTAACGGCGTCAACGACGAACACCCGGTAATTGGAATCCATGGGAGGAACCCCATTATAACCGGGTCAGGATCCTCCCATAGAGTGGCCTTCAGCCGAAAAAAGGAAATAAATGAATCTCTATTCGCAAAGACCCCAAGCGGATTACGGGTAAGAGGCTTACATAAGAATAAACCGAAGGGTTTCTCGCGGCTCGGCCACTTTGCTATCATATTTCATATTAACCGCTGATTAAAATCGATTTTCCCGCGGTGACATGCGAGGCACGAGCCGTCTCGACCACCTCTGTAATGATTCACGATCGATCGATTTTTCAGAGGGCGAAAGATACTTTATTTTTAATCTGGACTCACGAAGCACCGGAGAAAATTTGGAAATCCGTCAACATGCTATCAACACGCATGTTTCCGAGTATTTTTCCCTGTTTTAGTTTCCTCTGAGCGAATTTAACGTTATTTAAGGATAGCTTTATTTCTGGAGGAAACGCGAGCAACCATTGCGATCGTTTGTTTGTTCGAACAGCTTTTCTCATCGCGACTTTTCAAATTCAATCGTTACGGGTTCAGAACCTCGATCATTTTTGTCGTGAGTTTTTGCAGTGGTATGCAAACACGAGTAATTGAATTTTTGGACTTTTTAAATTGTCATCGGTTGTCTGTCGAAATACTTCCTATATCTTTTTTTTTTTTTTGTTACTGTAAATTTCTAAAATTCGATCGTCGTGAACCATAATACAGTTTCTAGTCGACAATCCACAAACTTCATTATACGAGGTAATTCAATTTTAAAGCAAACTAAATTTTGCGCGATATTCAAATTTCATTATATAGAATTTTAATCTAAAATTCCAAATACGGTTCCATCAAGTCTGTCTATATTTGATTTTTGGAAGGACGTTTGACGCGAATGGCTGTTTATGGAAATTGAAAAAAAAAGAGAGAACGAGGAAAAGATACGCGAGCGACTGGGTCGACTCGCGTCGCAGCATCACTCGAAAATTTCCATTTCCGCGTTCACCATCGGTTCATGGTGGTCGGTTGCGGCGGGATCAATAAACGCAGGTGCCGGCAATGGCAACTGCAACAAGCACGATCCGAGTGCAATGGCCATCGATTAATAATTAACACACGGTTACGTGGCTATAATATAATATAATAGTCGGTTTTTCTCAATGGTGAGTGCTTTCTTTCAAACAATTTCATTTCCGACGAAACAACCTTTCAATCGACGAAATAATGTTATAGACATTTCTTTCCAACTAATATTTCGTACATTGATTCCTTGTAAAAACAAATACCGCGTTTCAGCATACTTTATAAACGATCTCCTATCTATAATTTTCATAAACGGTCTAATAGTTTTAACGTCATAAAATTATGAAATATCGTTGTATCGTTAATACGAAATATCAATATCAAGATCAAAATAAAATATCACGAAACTTTCTCGCACACGATTAATATAGGTCACGAGGATGACAAACTACACGAGCAATTCTAATCACAAAAGTACAAAAAATACTACCATTTTAAAAGGAATTAACCAAGGAGAATCGTTCTACCATACTGAAAGATGCTTTTCATAAATCATGCAAACGAACGTTAAAATATCCATTGCCTTTCGTCTTCGATCAACCTACAAATACGCTTAAAAGGCTTCCTCTGCGTGACTGGAGCTACGTTTTCAACAGGGACATCGATTTTTCATGCGAAAAGTTACCTTTTAACGCCGATCTCCGCGTAACGGCCCCTTGTGGCACGAGTGGCCACGCTTCTTCCGCTTCCGGGGTTCGTGTACAGCGTCAGTATGTCGCTGTTAATGTTGTTCAGAATCGGTGGTAGCATTATTGCGATCCTGTTTCCCGACGATCCTTCCGCGAGCTCCACGTATACCAACGCATCTCACAGATACAAGATTTCTCTCGCTTCTCTTTGCTTCACACACTCCTTTTTCGTCGTCGAATTTCTGGGAAGAACGATTTGCTTGTGGTCGGGCTTCAGTTTGGTATATCGAAGGAGGAAGTTCGATTTTGAGTGACCGCCGTACCTCTTGGAAAGTTCTTGGTCTTTAAGAAACTTTCGATCGTCGTTCGTTCTTTTGCTATTTTGCTAATTTTTTTTTTTTTTTTGTAAAATTTCGTTTAGTTTAAATCTCTACGAATTCAATTACGTTGACTATTTATTTTGGAAATTATCAATTACAATTTATTGCAGAACTTTTCGACCGTTGAGGAATTTTAATTCGTCGAAAGATCTGTTTTTTTACTTGACAAGCGCGAAAAGATTTTTTTTCTCTTTTTTTTTGGAAACTTCTTAATCGTTGTACAAACTTTTTCGGATAAAATGATCGATTTGCTTCTGGGGAAATTGAACTTTTCCGACTACGTATTCTCTTCAGTAGCAATCACAATTTATAGAATTCTTGGTGAAATTTGTAGAGTTCTTATAAAAGTATGCTTCGTTTCCTGATTTCAAATTTTCTAATTAACTTTGGGCGATTTTAATCACGACACAAAGTTACGCAAGCGTGATTGAAATCGGTGGAAGTGAACCTTCCATTCTATTCTATTCTATTCTATTTTATTCTATTCTACTTTTCTAGACTACTTCTAGTGCACTTTGACCAAGGTTCTATGTCTACTTCTACTTAAAAGTTCTGGTGTTCTAAACGAGCCTCGATTCAAACAATTTCTTACGATAAACACGAAAACGCTGGTGGCTAAACAACGTACGATGAACAAGTGGCTCCGACGAACTTGACTGAAACGCAAATGTGTCAACCCTTGTGCCGTAATATATATATATATTTTTTTTTTCATAAAAACGCATTTAAACGAAGACACGATGTTCGAGTGAATTTTCAGCTCCAATAAAGCGGTAAATCGTCTCTGGCAGGCGATCGAGGCGCCAGAGAATTATCGCCACGTCATAAACGACTTAACGCAGTGATTATTTATTGTCGACGATTCCGTGGAAAAGTATGTGTCTGTTGGCGATAGAAATTACCCGTGAAATATCGCTACAAGGCTGGTCGAGTAATTAATTGGCGGAGATAAAGTATTTTCGGGTGAAATTGCGTAGATTACTCGTCGTTCTTACCCCTAGCTGTAATTGTTATGGAGACTACGGGCAAAATGATCGAAGGGGTCTGAGTGAAGTGAAAAAGACGAAACGGACGTTTGATCTACGATCGATATTTCGTTCGTTCGTAAGAACAATCTGAATTGTTATAATTATTCGTTCTCGTTCGAAAATTCAGCGCCGACGATTATTGCAAGTGGAATGGAACATCCATTGGAAAGCTTAAACAAACTTTATTACAGTATTTTACATTCTACGTAAAACGCGCTCACAAATTTCTGACGAAACAACTAAAAAAAATAGAAAAAGTGCGCCAGCGGGATCCGTAGGAAATAACACGCGGACGAAGGAAAAATCGACGGACGATTGCCACTGGAAGCCCAATTACACGAGCATACTCAAACCGAAACCCAAACCCAATCTTAGCGTCGCGTCAGCCCGTCACAAAAGATCCAGAATAAAGAAGAATATTTTTCGTGGTCTGGAAATATAACAGCGGTATGAAACGTTCCTATGATCAAAGTTCTGAGAACGGATAGACATAAAAGGAACCTGGACCAGCATGTTTGAGACACGCAGTGTTATTACGATACCGATCGGGAAAAAATTGCCGGCAAAAAGAGGAGAGAAAGGGGGAAGGTGGAAAGAGGTGCGCACACGCGATTTGAGAAACGCCCTCGATATTGGAGCAACGAAAAATGGCCAGATGTGATGAGAAAGCAAGAGAGGGAAATGCCAACTGCCGGAGGTCATCGATCGTCGTAGTATTCGCCCGGAGATTTCTCATTCGTTATCAGACATTTCTCTGCATTCCTTTCAGACTTTATTCGTTATTAGGAGGGCCACGAAAAAGCTACGACAACACGCGAGAATTATATTTCCTAATAAACGGTCGCAACGAGGGATCACGTTCGTGGGTATTCGATGATTCTCCCGACGGAGGAAAAAAAAAAAAAAAAAGAAAAAAAGGGACGAGGGTCTGTCATAATGGCGTGCAGTTTGAACAGTGACGCCACGCTGAATGTACTGCTCGAAATAAGTGGAGGACCTCGTCCCTCGACGAGTGAATGGAATTAGCGATGAAGAAGATTAAACAACTTCCGTCGGTTTTTATTCAAACGAGGTCCCGTTTCAAGGATTCCTCAAAACCTGTCATTTTTTATTCGTAATTCTACGCTGTGCCTTCTGTTAGCCTCGTTAATTAATTTTTGTCGTGTCATTGCGATGTACGAGTCGTATAGCTTTCTTACGTCATTTATTACCTTTCCCTTCTTTTCTCTGTCTTCATCGTCGCCAGAGAAGGTTCTCCTTCAAAAGTTCAAAGGTTCTGATTCCCTGAAATTCCTATCTTTCGCGTACAGTTTCATCTTACCATCCACTTTCCTATAACGAGACATCTCTCTGTCTTGAAGCGGATAGGCGTCGAAAATCAAAAATTAGTCGTCGCGTGGGACGCGATCACGCGATGAATAAAAGTGGCCGGATCAGGGGGAATCGCTTTAGCCTTTTAACAGGTGCGGTTTCGGTCGAATCGGTAACAACGTGTCAGGTCCGCGGTTTAATTGCGATCGATCGCGTGAATTGTCCGACTGGCCACGCGCGTCCTGGCATTAATATTAAATACGACAGTCGGCAGATCGCGGAAATGAACGTGAAACTGCGGATTTAGGGGTGGAGAGACCGTGTGCCTGTAAACTGTCGGCAAACACTGAACAGGAACACAAAGGGTATTTTGCAGCCGAATTCCGTGGTGGTTTGTTTCGGAGCTAATTCTCGCTCGAAGGCCGCTGTTGCGAGGCTGATTTGCATAGCATAGTTTGCTGGCTATTTCGAGGATTTACCTGCAATATATCGAAGCATATATCGCAAGATACTAATACGTTAAAGAGAACCGCGTAGTATGTATTTCCTCGATTCTCCGATAGAAATTTGGCACGATGATATTGCAAGCAGATAAAAGAAATTTTATAAACGGTTTATGAAAGAATAAAAATTCTTGTGTTAAAAAATGATCAACGAAGGTATTCGTTGACAGATCATGGAGAATAAAAATGATTATACTTTAAGGCTGTTAGAGAATCTGAGAGTTAATGCTAATCACGGATGAGGAGAGGAACGCGTCCAAAATATAATAAAAATAATAAAAGAGAAATACAAATTGCGCCATTACGAGTAGAAGCTCTATAGATAATATCAAACGTAATATTAATCGATAAAGTGAAACTTACAATTGTGATTATCGCTGCAAGGCTCAACAGCGATTTTATCTATCTTTTATTTTTTCCCTATCAAATTAATCAGACGCGTAATCTGCAAGATACTTCGTTGAACCAATTCGAAGCGAACGTGAAGAATTTGAAGATACATCCGCATTGAAATATCAAGGAACGTCGCCAACGAGAGTAATGGAACAAAAAGAAGGGAATAAGAGAAACGACTACAGAGGAGAGTAGCTGGTTCCACTAACGAGTCATCAATAAAGTAGACGCGTCTCGTATCACCAACGAAGACAAATCGTTTCGTATCTCACGACGTTCATTCAACCTACGAAATCTCGAGATTCGCTCGAAGAATCGACGTCATTTAGTGGCTTTCGAAATAAAACGACGATTGAGAAATCGTCTGCGCTTGAATCGCGATCGCGTGAATCGTCGAGCGTGATCCAAATTCGAACATGTAGACGGGCTGCAGACGAAACTGCAAAGTGAAAAGTGACTGACCGTACCGCGCTTCTGATTTACAGGCGGATTTATTTTGGGAAAATCTCTATCGTGTTTGATATCCTGAATGGGAGTTTGCGTGGGATGGAAGTAGATCTGGGTTGGAGAATTATTTATAGAAATTTGCATAACTAGAGTGCTCGTGGTCAGTCTGCGATGAACTTTGTGAAATTTGGACGAAAAGCGCGGAATTTCTATGCGGTCGAAGGAAATTGTATAGGCAGGCTATATCTGAATTTTTGAAAAGATTTCGAGAACCTGAAAGAAATTTGAAAAATGTGGAGGACATCCGTCAGACTCACTCGCGTTTTTTTCTGTAGGTAATTCCTCGCAGGTAGTTAAAATTGTTAAAAATTAAGTTGGTAGGCGAGAGAAGAATTATTAATTAGATTTATAGAAGCTTTTGAATCTTTAACTTGTAATTTCTGGTACGAAGTTTTATCGTATGGTAAAATAATATTGATCTGTTCTTTGCAACCAGAAATGAAAATAAAATTAATATATCAAATTGCCTGTAATTTCTTTGGAAAAATACAGTCAGGTTCGTCCGTGTACAGTGACATATTAAAGAAGGAGAAGTCGATTTGTCCGAAGAAAGTAATTCGAAGAACCTCCGATAAGCTGTCTCCTCTCCCTCGCTTCTTTCCTTTCTCTTTCACGTCTCGATGAGACTCCGCGGAACAGAGTTTCCCGTCACGTTCTTGATCTGTCTTGATCGCAGAGCGATCTCCTTGGCCGAAAGTTAATTTGCAACCGCGTCTTTCTCCGTGACGCCTTATCGTCCAGAGTCCCAATAAAGAACGACGTGAAAATATAACGCGATTTGTATGAAAATTGGAAGAAAAAGAAATATACACAGGAGAGTATAAAATAAACAGTGGAAATTTAGAATTATTCTCGTATTTATCATTCGGTAAATATTAGTTTCTATAAATTCTTCGTTCGTTTCACTTAACGAAACAATCTTATTAAAATAATAAACTTCGTGGAGTTTCATTTTTTTTTTTTTTTAAGTATTAAAGCTGGATTTAATTAAAAGCTACGAAAGTAGAGCGGCTTGAAACGTAGTCGTAATTGATTTTGTTAAAAGAATGGCATGTTTAAACAAACCGACAATTTTTAGATATCCACAAAAAAGAAACTTTCGAAGTAGGTTACTTATTAGCATAGGAATGCCATAATTTTCCAAGTCGAACAACGTAATGTTATTAAGAAATCATGGAAATTTTGTTTCGAAGCACAGTTTCGAAGCGAAACGGTCCTCGTCTCGGTGAATAACGCGCTTCTGTTTAATCTCCATGTTGCCAGCGTAATTTCGATCATCGTTCCTCTCGATTCGATCGAACGTTTTCGCGGTGAAATCTTTCTCAGCTGTATTTTTCCATTCTTTATCGAGTGGAACGTGGCAAATCAGTGGAAACGACCGTGCGACCACTACACACATTTCTGATTCATTCGTCGCGCCGCGTCGATTCGATGGAAAGCCAAAGCCACGCGAAACTGTCCTAAGGCTACTTTTAAGTTTGTCGACGCAGACTGCGTGGAATCGAAATATCGAAGAAAAAGCACGGGGAACATTTTTGCTAATGCTGTGACTCGTCGCAGAAATATGCAGAAGTCATAAGACGAATATCGGAAGAGGTAAAAGATGCAAAAGATAGATAATTTTATCTCGCATAACTTAGTTCTTTTATTTTCGGATAATCTTATTTCACGACTCTTTTTATTTCGGGATTAACATGCTCGAACATCGCACATACGAACAATTGCACCTAACAGAATGGAATTTCATTAGAAAATTTCATTCGATAATCAAATCGAAATCTGCTTCGATAAAATATAGCTCGATCTTTAATCGCAAAACTATTCGCACGAAGAGACGGATGGATCGACAATGATTTTCTTCTTTACGATGACCACACGTAGGTATAAAAGTAATGTAACATCGTTACATACTTAGATGGCAGGAAAAATAAATTTCTACTTGGGTTTCATTTTTTGTTTAATTCTGATTATAAAACGATGAAGTTGCATAAACAACTGCAGCTTAATTATTAATTCTGGAATCTTGCGATATCGTTAACGTATCATTGAGAAGCTATTTTTAAGAAAAACAAAACTAAGTGATTCGAAGCTTAAAAACCCATGATAATTCAATTCACGTATCCCCTTATAAAAAGCAATTCATTGAACTTGCACATTGATTAATGCATTTTCCAGAAATTCGACTGCCCTTATCGCGTGCTATCACACGACGCGACGTTTTGTAGGATTCGCAACGCTAAAGGCAAACGTTCGTTCATCGAGTGGTTTTTTCGCAGAAATTTTATGAACGTCGTTTCACGATTTCACGAAGTTTTGATAAACTTTTATATCGGCACTCACCTTCTCAGTCTGTTCAACAGTTTTTTTAGCATAATTCATCACAACCTCGAGGATCTAGTAACACGAGCAACGATTCAATCGACGGCGAGAAATTCGCCAGAAAGGACTTTGTCCATCTTCGGTTGAAAATTCGGCTACAATGTGATATAACGTAATGTAAAACGTAATTTCGCACCGATTATTCACAAATCCTTGTCTTTGCAACGAGATAACTCTTTTATTCAAACAAACATGTCTTCCTCTATTTTATTTAAAACTAATGCTCTTCGGTAATCGATAAACCGATAACTTTATGTATAAAAAAAGGTACACTCAGGGAGGAATACTAAAAAGAAGAGGACTCTGCCTACTCCTGCTATTATCACGCACGAGATGAAACAACCACGTACACGCTTGCACCAGAACAAAACAATTCCCATCTCGTCCTTTCCACGAATCCCGCGAAGCACGATTCCTTCGAACATAACATCAATTATATACGTTCACAGAAAAGATTACTGCACAAATCACGTTCGTCCAGCGACACGTCCCGCGACAAACTGAATCACGCTCGAGCGAACGACTATCGCGAGAATAGTCGCAAACAAAGTGTTTATCGCGCGAAAAACCGGGAATAATCGCGTTTATTGAGCACCGAGAACGTCCAATCAACCAGTCACGAGCATTGATCCCGGAGGCTGGCATGGAACTGCGGCCGCACCACCCACGACGACGTCCAACAGCCTCGACTCGTCGTTATCAAAACTGATAAGTGACACGAGCGACGTCACCGGGCGAAACGTTGCTCCTTAATTTATATATATATTTATGTAAAAACTAACGTCCTAGTTGACTCATCAACGCGTAACTTTCGAAAATACAAAATTCCGAGAGAATCGTCCCTTTCACGGCGTAGGCGCTCGTTAAGAAGGGATGCTTTGACATTCATCCCCTAAGAGGATGAAAAAAGAAGGAGAGGGACAAGATTTTTACGGTTCCTTCGATATCTCGAAATGTGCTTGAAAAATCCGTGGAAGTGTTTTGAAAATTTCACCCCTAAATGTGTAAAGGAGGAAGAAGGGATAAGGGAGAAAAAAGCGACGAGAAATGAACAATGAAAAGGATCTATATCTTGATAAAGGTGAAACTAGGAAACTAGAAAATGTTAAATAAAACACAAAAGAACAAGCTTTGAAAAGGAGAGAGAAGGACAAAGATCCACTAGGAAGAGGAGAATAATCGTTTCCAAAATTTCTAAAATATGTCAATTTTCCGCAGCCGTTGCCAATTTTAACTAGCTACACGATTCTCGCCAGGGAAGTTTCGACTTCCGTTAATAAGTATGAATGCGTCTAAACGCATTCTGTTAACAATTCTCTGTCCTTGGGACTCTCTTAGAAACAATTAGAAAATCCAACAACAGACAAAGACGTTACTGCGTCTAGGAAATTGAGAATTTTCCAGTCAACTTAGTAGTTTCTTTTCACGGGACAACGAGGTAATTTTTTAAGGGTTGCAGAGGTATTTTCTGCAAGTTCCTGTTGGGGAGTGGTTGCAGAATTATTCTGGGGTGGGATGCAGGAGAATGGAGCAGACAGAGATCCCTTATCGGTCGTGATGTATAGCACAGAGATTGGGCGGGTGCTGAAGAAGATTTCTTTCGAAATCAATGGAGTTCCTAGCTGAACCGTGTGGATTGTGAAGTACCTCTTTCACTGGCTTTTTTATGCGCGATAGTATCATTGAGTTACACGTCACGAATATAAGATTTGTTGCGCGTGGTAGATTTATGAGTAATTGTTTTGTATTGTACCGAAGTTGAGCAGTTTTGTTCTATTTCGGCTAATTTTATTGTCTAGAGAGACAATGCTGGAGGATAGTCGAGGATGTGTCTTTTGTTTCCCTTTAGACGGTATTGCTCCACTTATAGGCGGTGATAAAGTAGACCACATACTAGATCAAAGTGTTTCTTAACGTTCTGTTAATTTAATTATTCCGATCGCGGAGATATCTTCATTTTGTTCAGTGGTTTATCGTTAATTGTTCGTATTGTTCGTTCAATGCGTTGTCCTCTTATCGTGGACAAGATATGTGGACTTTTGATACACGTAATATCTGTAACAAGCATACATAGTCTACGTGCTGACTATGTGATTCGGTTGATGAATGTTCAGAAGAAGGCGAAATTCAAAACTTCGACACGATGAACACTGAACACGGAAGAGGAATCTTCGTGTAAAACGGAACAGATAGAGACACGTTAAAAATCATCGTATTTAACAAACTGCATACGTGTATGAACTTTCTACAGGTGGAAACAACCTACACGGTAGAATGAACTTGTAGGAACAGATAAAACTACAAGCGAACACGTCTATTTAAACGAAGTAAGTAGCTCGAGCTTCTGTCTCTTGCAGCCCTGATCCAATGATTCTCCGGGCAAACCTAATCTTTCCCCTACGAAGACTACAAACGAAAGCAAAACCAACAGAAACCAACAGAAGATACATTCGATAGAGTCCAATTTCTGTCGCATTGGGTCCCACTTTAATCAACGTCCAGCGCCCAGAATCTCATTGGACGAACGACGAACATACGACGAGATATCCACGCATCGTTCGATCAAAGAGCAGGAGTCACCTTTGCACGGGCATCCTCCTTTCACGACGAGGCGTTCGATAAGACGACCATGGCACACGGTTAACAAGCAGTCCGTTATCAGCGACGGCTGCAACCGGCTGACAGTGTCACCAGCCGGAAGATTATCGTGCACAAAGCCTGACAACGGAATCAGATAACTCTGACCGACACGTTTCTCCACGAACGTATCGTAAGGTATTTTGTTCCGAGAGAATTCTATTATAATTCTGTGTCGATATGTCGTAGCATTAGAAAATGCTCGTATCGCTAACCTTGCAAAAGCAATAAATATTTTTTTCTTAGAGAATAATACAGCTGTGTTTTCTCTAGTTCTTTAGTTTTCCAGTTTTCTAGCTTTCTAGAAGAAGTTTGTATTAGTAAGCTCCAGAGCAAAGAATTCTTAAAGGAATGGCTATATGTATATGTTTTTTTGCGATAAAGCTGTCGTTGGACCTGTATACAGAATAGAAAGATATCTTGGAAAAATACTACGATGTATTATATTTAGAAAACCTGAATCACTAAGAAATAGCGAATGCTATAAAAAAAACTTGTATAAAGATAATTCACTTTTCTTCTCTACCAGATTCGTCATTGGTCTGTGATTTGTTACATTCGCGCGGAGAATCAAATATTCTCAGAAACGAAGAAAACAGTTCGTTGTAGTCCGATTAAGAATCTTAAAATATCGCTAGAAAATATTTCGACATACATATTCCGTTTAAAAAAACTTGCATCGCTAAAGTAATCGATACACTCTATGCAAGATATTTATAAAAAAAACTTGGTGAGAATTGCACGGAGAGCAACGAATTCTCAAAGATCGTACGAATGTTCTCTATAGAATTATAGCAGTGAGAATAGGTATGTTTTCAACTGTTCAGTCGATTAATTAAAACTTGACTTATATAAAACGTTCGTGCTATCATTAGCCACTATTTTTCTCTAAAGTGGCAAGTATATAGAAGAAACAAGAAAAGGAAAGGTTTCACTGATTCACTGGACGCGATAAGCAACGATGTGACATGAAAACCACGCTACGTCGCATAGGCTTATCAATACACAAGAAATTCTGAACAGGAACACGGTGCTACGAAACGTTCCTCGCATTATTACGTAGGAGCTTTGTTGACATAAATCGCCGATATAACGTGCAACCTTTTCCTAGAGCGTCGCTAAAACATGATTCATCTCCTTTTTATACAAAATACTTGTAAAAAAAAACTCTAAATTTATAAAGGAAATAATCAACTCCGAAATGTGCGATTTAAAATATCTTCGATGACATCCTCGGTAAGGTGCTGGTAAAAAATCTCATCTACCTTGTAAAAAAGTTTGATACATCCTGTAAAATACATCCGCATAAAATACTCGTAAAAAAAGCCTCGTAGAATTCGTGAAGCATAGAACTTTTTATGGGCTTTTATAAGATATAAGCTTTTAAAAGCATAGTTCATCGCACCCTCTGTAACATTTCACAGAATGTAGTTGTACAGAATCCCATCAAATATGCAAAAATAATAAAGAATTCTCAAGGTTCGATGCATTCTCTACAATGTTGCGCATTGAATATTTCTCAAATTTGGAAAGGCGATAAAAGGTTGTCAAAGGTAGAGTTCGGTATACTCTCTACAATACACTTTACATTATCGGCTATGTAAATAGATTAAACGGATTATCGTATCGTCTGAAACACTCGAACAAGTTCGACATCCATATTTCACTCGTTAAAACCTGCCAGTAAACATAAGCTTGGAACACTGCATTCCTTTTATCTCTAGCTCTCTCTATTCATATGTTCCACAGATTTACCATACGTAAGGCAAATTATGACAGACAGTGGACATCCTGCACACGCGATTCTCCGCTTTGTTACATACAACACTTTTGCCCAAGGACATGGTTCGCATTGCCTGACGACCTCCAAACAGAAAATCCAAACGATCATCATACGTACAACGAGCAAAACAACGATTAAAAATACAATTCCTTCCGTGTTCCTACATGATCACGACAAGACGACGTTCACGTTGACACTTTTCAGTTATCCTTACCAAGAACTCTGCCTGAGTACCCGATCACTCTTATCGACGACTACGCGACGTTGTCGCGAGACCATTGCCTCCTCCCGAAACTTGAATCACGCGATACCTTTTTTTTTTTCTCAATTTCCCTCTACCTCCCCCGTCGATTCGGTTTTTCCTGCTCTGCAACTTGTCTTCGATCGATAACACCGGCGCGATAGACTTTTCTCGACTTTCACTTCCGGTGTCCACCACGTGTCCCACCACAACAGATTCGATCTTAAAAATACACCATAGAACGAGACACACTCGACAAACGCTACTCTCAGGTGGACGAGGAGCAGCGGAGAAAGAAAAAAAAGAAAAAAAGAAGGACAGAGCACACGAGCAGATGCACGATCGACGGCGAGAGGCGCCGTGACGCCAGTCGGCGACGCACTGGCACCTGGCGTCGCGACAAGACGCACAAACGCGTACGGAGACGCAACTGTCGGCTAGTAGACACGAGACCGGTCTACTACCTACTAGCCGGTTACGAGAGACGCGGTGGTGGGGTTAACGGTTAGGGAAGCTGCGCATGTGCATTAGCGGGCTCTGCTAGTTCATTCTAACCTTGCCATCGGCATCGATGCCTCCACCGGATCTGGTGGTAGGATGGTGGCGACCGAAAAATCGAGCCGCCACCGCCGGAGAAAGTAATCATCCGGCTGGTTTTTTTTTCGCCTTTTATGGGTCGTTGTGGACCAGTCTTTGGATATGGAGAAGAAAGATTCGGGGAGGTTTAGGTTGGGGTTAGCAAGGGTGGTAATGGTGGACTTTGCGAAGGACGGGTTTTGAAGAGGCGGAAGTTAATTAGATAAATTGGACACGATGATTGGAATGATCTTTGTATTTTAGAGATAGAAGATTCTATTTTGTACATGGTTAAGGTTTAGAAGCTCTGTCAGGGACGGGTTTTTGACTACATCGAAGTGAAAGTAAGTAGAAAAATTGGAAATAGGCGACTTCGGAGATGAACGATTCTGTTTTACACGCGAGAAGCTACAGAGAGATGGTAATGTCAGCCGCATAGCGACGACAAACAGTAGCTGATCAGAAATTAGAGAAATTAGAAATTTAGAAATTTTCTTGGTCAAATTCATTTACTAATTCATATTAAAAGTGTCAGGTTGCCCTCGTTCGATGACCACTAACTGAAAAGTTTCTGCTCAAGGGATGAGTCGGTTAATAAGTTCGTGACGATTAACCGGTGGATAGTTCAATTCGCTCGGTTTAATCGTTGCACCGTTTAGAAGAAACGTGGTCGTCGTGTGAGGTTAGGACTAGGAAACCGGTCCATCCTCCGCAAGAACAACCACCGGGCGTGATCGGCCGTTACGATTCATCGTAGCCTTAGATCTGTCCGCTCGTGCCGAGGTGTGGCCCAAGAAAACCATCGGTGGCTGCGGTATCGGCTTATGTAACAGGTTTTACGTGGCCGTGGCGTTTGACGACCGCTGTAAAGCGCAAGCTTCGTGCCACGGATTGTTCCTTTTTCAATCACACCTGAATGCACGTGGTTAGCGTCTCGGTACGTGCAGTTGCGGTTTCGCCAGAACGGATCTGGTAATGATAGATAATGGCCAGGGAAAGGACAACCATTGTCTACTGGCTTCTGTTCTGACACGTCTTGCCGCGGAACGACGATGTTGCTGGATTATAGCGTATTTTCACCTTTTCTAGCAATTTCGGCGACTGAAGGAGACACCGGGCATTCTTCGAGATATTTCTGACGGTTGCGACAGTTTGAAGGTTTCAAGGGATTTTTGGGTAACAACTATTGTAAATGCAAGTGATTTTTGTGAGCTTTTTTCTTTTTTTTTAGAGAAATTACTTGTTATATGGAGCTAGGAGTCGGAGCTAGATTTGTACTTTAAGACTACGTTTGCATCCCAAAAAAGTCTAGACCTATATGTAACTGGTAATTGGTCTAAAAAAATTCATAAAAATCGGAAAACTTTCGGTAAAATTTTCAGAAAAATGTCATTCGGAAGATGAAGATCAGACGGAAATGTTTCTCGACGGTAATTCGCCCTGTCGGAAGCGTTAAAAATCGCTGCGATCGTTATTTGTTCGGTAGCAGTCGGTCGACACCGGCTGATTATCTCGTGGCACCGCCACCATTTTCTCTTCAATGGAACGTACAGTTTTCCATGATTTACGACACGAAGAACGTCCGTGGAAGGAGGCTGTTCCAGCATGGGAATCGCAATTGGACCGTGGTTCGAAGCAATCGTTGCCTCGCATATCGTCTGCGGAGGAAATCGGACGCTCCGCTATACAATACTCGTGAAACTGACGTGGACGACTGCGTTTCTAGCTGTGCCTCGCTCGTTTCTGCTCCTGAACGTGTAAAGTGCGATTGAAAAAGAGCCAGCGAGTGAAAGTGGAAACGATTTGAAGATGCATCGATCGGGAGAGATTGGATACTCGATTAAATATATTTTCGCTTTATTCGTTCGATTAATTTACTGCCTGCTTTCAATTTACTCTAGTCGATCGTTTAAAGTGAAACTCCAGCATTATATAAATATTTTTCCCCCGAGGTTTAATATTCTGTCTTCTCCAACGACGAGATTTTTACGAAACGCAAAGGTGCAAAATTGCATGGAATATACGCAGTATAGAAGCACAGTGCTCGTTACAATATTTAGTAGATAAAACAATTTTCTATCTCAAACTCCATCCTTCTATCGCAAAAATACGAACTTGCACCGTTAGACGTAATCCTGTTTCCTAACCTCATGATGTGCTTCCATATCGGCTATCTTCTAAACTGCCTTTTGTTCGCCGCTATACTTTTACCTCGTACGGTGGTTATTCGTAAACGTAAACTGGTCATAATACAGACAATGCCCCGATACCTTTCCTCGACAGTCATTTTCCATGTAGAGGCAGATCTCTCGCGGTTTAAGGAAGCCTAGCAATCGTGAGTTGTTACTAGAGTAATCAAGATTCTACTGTACGACTGATAAAGCGATCTCGTATATTTGACCAGCGGTAGAGATCCCGGCAATCCTTCTACAATGGAACGAATCCTGCCAAACCAATACCCCTAATCACAACCCGATACGATACGATATACCTTTCAGAGACACCCTTCCTGCAATCCTAAAGAAGTCGACAATGCTCGTAAACCCGAAAGAGGGACACAAGAGTACGGCAGAAACATTGATTCCACGTGGATTCTTCAAGGACGGACTTACACAGATCAGCGGGAAGCGATCCTCTGGAAAGGGGGGCGCAGTGGATTAAGCGAATGGCTGTAAAAGGGCCACGAAACGTTCGAAAAAGCCGGGGGTGATAGTGGCGGAAGAGATTTGTGGCGGGTTGGTTTACCGCCGTGAAAGAACCAGCGCCACTTTTCGTCTCTTCTTATGGAAAAAGCGATCGCGACTTACGACGTGTGCGTGTACGTGTAAGAGAAAAAGAAGAGGAGAGAGAAGAGAAAGAGACTTGGTTAAGAGAAGAAATACGAGCTCACAACTGGCGAGAAGAAACTTCGATCGTTTCCACGCAGAAAAAGTTTATTGTTCGCGTATCGTGAGCCGAAGGATCATCCTCGGACTACGGTCGCGTATAGCGTTCCTGTGTTTGTTTTAGGGCGAAGCATTAAGCCCTGTGTGTGCTTCCAGTGGACGGCCAGGGTTAATGATTCTTAATGGAGGAAGAGGCCGGGGAAATTTGACGAGTGCAAAGAAGCTTCGGACGGAGGCGTTTAGTTCAGCTGTTTCGTCTGCGGTGATGTGGTGCGATGATGATGACACCGGTGGTGCTTCGTTGGAAGATCAAATTTAACGACTTAACCTGTCCTGTGATTATGTCGTTGCAATCCTTTGTTACTATCCATACGTATTATATCGTAACAATTTCTAATCGGAGAAGAATTACAGTTTGATAAAATTGAACGAGACAACAAACGTAGAAATCTTGATTTTCCATGAAGTTGCACGGGAACCTTTACAGGTGGACGTTTCGTATACTGTTTTGATATATCTACAAAATTTTGAACTCCGATTTCTAAGAAATTTGATACAAATATAGAAAATCTGTACGTTCGATACTAAAAAAATGTAGACGCTTAAACTCCGATCTATTGACCAAAAGATGCTTCCATATATCTAGCGAGAATTTCTAAAAATTCCAAGTACTGGAAACTAATTTCGTTCAAAGCGCATTTATTTCCATGCAACTCGCATCTTGGATCTCCTATAGGATGCCATAAAAAAGCGATTTTCCTTTCGACAGAAACGCGGTTCAGGTATCGTTCGATCTACCCTCGTTCAACCCTTACGCGGTAAGAAAAATCGAATCGTAAAAGTGGTTGTCAAATACAAGATTCAGCTTCGTTGCTCGAGAATCGTGTAACGATCAAACAAGCAACACTCGTAAAAATCCCGATGGAAAACGATCGGAGAGAGAAAATACGCGTTTCTCACCCTTCGTTCAAGGGAGGAACCTTGTGCTCGGGAAATCATGGAAGTGGTCACGGGCTCAGGTGCACGGACCAGAATCTCTCGCTGGAACTTGCGAAAGTTTCTTCGGAAGTTGTCGGCTTCTTCATCGTACCTATATTTCATGAATTATGCCGAGTAACTCCGGCCAAAGATCGTATATTTCCTCTTTTGAAGATCTTGAAATATTTGACGTTGTTGAACGAAGTTAAGCTAGGGAAGTTCGGCGAAAGAAGTTCGGCTTTCTGCTGGATATTCGAGTCCAAGGTTCAGCCTGTTGAGGATTGAATTTGAAATACGCATATATTTAAAAATATCGTCGATGCAAATTCTATCGTATAAAACGAAACGTTCGACAAAATCTCTAATAAACGTAAGAGATAAATTTCCAGACGAAGAAATTGCTCGTTGTCAAAGTTTTCAATGTAGCGTCTACCACTCCACCATGAATTCGATTTCTGCTTCCATAATATGGGATTTCTTCGGAGATTCGACAAAAATACCTGTAGCCAAAGGTACCTGCAGCTAATAACAATAATAAAAAT
The DNA here is from genome assembly GCA_014737475.1 of Bombus confusus. Lineage (NCBI taxonomy): Eukaryota > Metazoa > Arthropoda > Insecta > Hymenoptera > Apidae > Bombus > Bombus confusus. The sequence goes on from JACXIV010000041.1 coordinate 4,447,332, forward strand.
TCACAAAACTTGCAGCGAATACTAAATTCCTATGAAAATAAATTTCCACGATGTCGTCTTTGTACTTGATTAAAAAATATCCAATTAAGTAAAAAACACTCGCAAATATCCACGCAACTTGCGAGAGACCATAAACGAAACTGCTCGTTTGCCCGTGGCGGGTTCCTTCGGTCACGACGTAGCCCGGTTTTTCCGCTCTGAGAAGCGCGATTGTCCCCTCAGGGACGGTGCAAAAGGTTTCCGCGGGTCGAGAATTACAATCGCGAGCCGAGTAATCACCTTTCACCCTGTTTCACCTCCCGCGTGCCAGGCGGACGAATATGCAAAATACTTTGTCGAGGTCGTAGTTTTCTAAACAATTTGGGAAACTGGCGAGGCCAGACACCCTGGGTACAATTGAAACGAGACGTTCCAGTAATGAATTATGTCGCTCTAAAAGGGGTGAGAAGGGGTTCGAGGACACGCAGAAAGGTTTGAATAGCGCATGGGCGGAAGGGGTGGAAGCGTGAATTGGGATTAATTCTTAGGGTTGGATGAATGAACGACGGCTTCGAGGATTGCCGCAGGTTAATGTTAATTGTCGAGCATCAAGTGCTTGCTGTTTGTCCTGTTCCATTCGTTACTCGATAACAGCCCTTTGCACGATCGTACCCTTTATTTCGCTTTTGCTGCGCGCTCTTCTGGTTTTTTAAAAAAACTGCGCGCAACTGTCTGCTCGATAAAGCTACCGTTCGTTTCTCGAAAATCCGACGAATCGAAGAATTGTACCTAACGATTTATGCAAACTATCCGATACGTTCCCTCGATTTGGTAATAATGTTTTAACAGTCGGTATCTTTTTAAAGTAGTCGATCAAATAGAATTGTTGTTAGAAATTTTTAGAGGTAGAAATAAAAGAAAATTGTACTGCAATTTGTATAGGTATTGTTCGATGCCGATTGGCCTCGGATACAAAACGTTTTGACGACACGGACCGACAAACAATTCCTATTTCTCTGTATTCCACGGTGGATTAAATAAAATAAAATATGCGTTATGCGGCGGATAAAACGCACGGGATGAATATTTTTGCATACGTAACACGGAGAATTTACATTATCCTCGAATAAAATAGTTCAGCTGCGGAAACTCCCAGGAACGAGTTCTATTTTCTGGCTCTCGGTTTATTGAACCAAAAGTGTGATTCATAAGTGGCCTGGAAGGAAGACGAAAAATAAGAGAAACGAGGCGTCCAAGCTTCCGCCTGCAAATAAACGAGAAACCATGGCGGCTGGACTCGAAAAGAAATCAACACGAAACAATTTGCACCTTGTAATCGTGGTAACGGTGTTGGTAATTAGCGTGCCTTCTTATGCACCGGAGGAAACGTTCCGTTGCAGTACGAGACGGTCATTTACAACCGCGTGTCTGCAATTCAACAATATTCTCCGGATGGTTTAACAGACTCTGTGCTTTTCTTTCGACCGTTTTCAAACGTTTCCTGATTTTATCTCGCTATCGAGCGCGTCCCTGCGCGTGGAACATCGGCAGGCTTAATCGTTTTTCGTTTTATCGAAATTAATAGCGGTGCTAAATAAAGCCAATTTTCGTTTTCTCGGCGATTCTTCCTTTCTGCAGGAAATTACCCGTTTAAAACAACAGATCCCGCTGTTATCAACATCACGTTCGTCAATAAGAAACACGTTAAAACATACCACGGAAAAAACATATTAATAAAGATATTTCAACCATTGCAGTAACATCCAGCGAAACTAATTTTCATTTCCTTGGCGATCTCTTCTTCTGGCGGAAAATTATCCATCGCCCAATCGCAGTCGGTATCGAGCGAGAGACTCTCTACCGGACAAAAGGCGCAATTTTCATCAGAATATTAAAACGACATAATTTTCATGCGCAACAGGATCCGAAGATGATCGACGCGCAATCGGAAGCCAATCATCCGAGCCACGGCCAGCTACTCCGTGATAAATGCCGAGCTTCATCGTTCGACCCGGCGACAATTGGCCGCGGTGGACGACTTCGTCTAGCATCCTCCGCTTATATCAGCGCGCCCGTATCCGTCGAACAATTTGTTGTCTGCCAGCCAGGCCATTTTCCATCGCTCCACCCTCTTATCCGTCATATCTGAAGCTTCGTCTCTGTCAAATTCCGTGCTCTCGAGCGACCGCAGACTTTCGTACCAGAGTGAAACAGAGGGAGCAGGATCCCGTTTCCCGGAAATCACGTCACGTACGCGCTGGTCCCAACCTTTCGCGTCTCTTTTGATTGCTTTTTGAATCGGAATGCTGATGTTCCTTCGTGTACCGAAGATGGAACACGTTAGTTACTTCGCTTTCTCGTGGGGTTCATTTCTGGAATTATCGAGCGGCTTCGCTGCTGTAGACGTATTTGACGAACAGTCGAGGATAATTTTATTGGCGTTAATCGATCGGTGATTTCGTGCAACGGTTTCGAAGTTGTAAAAGTTTGTTTCAACTCGTTGAGGTTTGAGAGCGACGGAGCCGGATTCTTGATGATCGAAATCAAGAAATCTCGAGGAAATGGATTGGTTAGTTTGACTTCCTGTATAATTGTAACTCTGACCATTCGCACGAAAGCCGATCCATCAAACCCGATCAAACCCTATCAAACCCAGTTAATATTAAAATTAATAAATCTTCAGAAATGATATTAAATTAGCTTCCAAATGCGTATAGTCAAGCCCAAAAGATTACGTATTGCTGTCCGTAGTCCCAAATTTTCCACAACGTTCTCAAACTTTCTGAAACTTGTCGTAGCTCTGACTCTGTATAATTGTAACTCTGACCATTCGCACGAAAGCCGATCCATCAAACCCGATCAAACCCGATCAAACCCGATCAAACCCAACTAATATAAAAATTAGTAAATCTTCAGAAATGGTATTAAATTAGCTTCCAAATGCGTATAGTCAAGCCCAAAAGATTAGATTACGTATTGCTGTCCATAGTCCCAAATTTTCCACAACGTTCTCAAACTTTCTGAAACTTGTCGAACCAGAGTATAAAATTCTATCTCACGGACAAAAATCCTGGGTAACGACGCAACTTCCGATGTCCATAGAACGCTCGTTCGACCGTATCACGATAAGCATTTCGAAAGGTCGTACACGCTCGCAAACACCCTCGCAGCGTGGGTGGTGCTTCCAGGGGCAGGCAGCGGCGCGCTGCGTTTCTAGAATAATTTAATTAGTAAGCGTACGAAGTGAAGTGCCAAGTCTTATCCCGTGGGCTTAATAGCTGGCTCTTCCCCGTTTCTGACTTCGCCTCCCGCGGGACCTACCTTTCCCCGGGAACTCGTCTGCGTTAGAAACACGCACCACGAATCCCCCGTAGGTCGAACGAGATCATGAAACCGGCACCTAGCATCTTGCTAGCCGGCCGAGGACGTCGTTTAATGAATTAATTAAGCATTATTTTGCTTAACTGCCAGACCTGCTGACAGTTCGTCTTCCTCATCGGCAAATGGTCGTACGTTTTACGACCGTTTCATCGGGGGCTCTGTTTTATGGTTCCTTCGTGATATTCCTTCTTTCGATCATACTCTTTTATCTTCTTTCCTTGGGATTTGTTGGTCTCGTTAAATACCGAGACTTCTTGTATCCGTAGATAATTACTGTGACTTTTGTGAAATACGCGTGATCGCAATAAACAACGATACGCAAATTGTAACTTCTACGTACATCTTCGTCTTTTTTTTTAAATCTAACGACGCGATTATGACAATCGTATCATGCCGTGTGTCATACAAAATGCTTTGTACGACGTGTACAGTGGCAAGGAAAAGTACACGCCGTTTTCGCCGACGAAGTATTCTCTTGTTAGATTCTACGTTCCATTTCCATCAAATTCTAATAATCGTACGTAGCGTCGTTGGTATCAAATTCTGTATCCGTTTGAAAGTACTATTAAGCGGTATGAGATTTATTACATTTGGATCTAATTAACCATTATACCATAATGTATGAACACAATGAATGTAAATACTTTTTATGGCCAGTACGTGGTACGTTTAGCATAAGTTTCCTCAAGTACATAGTTCGCAATCTTACTCCGTAGAAGTATTAAAATTCTGATCGTTTCCTTCACGCTTTGTATCAATTGTCTCGCTCGGTACGAAACTAACGAGTGCTCCAACATCGTCTACGAGCAAAAGTGTAATATGCTTTATCGTCGAACGAGAACGTTCGCAGAGTAGAAAGAGGAAATCCGAGAGGTTTCACTTGGACGAAATCGCGCATAGATTCCTTTGCAACGCCGTCAATTTGCTCGTTCCAGCGATTCTCTGGTTTCTGGCGGTGCACCCTCGTCGTTTCCGGCGATTCTGTAACGGTCGGAGCAGGAAGAGAACTTTTATATCGCAGCAAATTGCTCGAGGCCGGCCGTCCTTCTTCCCTCGCTGTCCGATGGTTACTTTTTAATTAAAAGTTTCGCCTTTAAAGCCACGGCCAGACGAGACCCCAGTCGGCAAAGGGACAAATTGCATCGGGCTGTACCCGCGCGCGTACGCTCGCTGTCGCGCGACACCGAGCCGCGAGACAATCGAATGGAAAACAAGCGGAGCACGCATCGAACGACTGCACGTGAAAGCTTTCCTTTGTCACCGCTCGTCTGCGGCTGTGTGCGAAACGTAATGGCGAAGTAAATGAATTTTTTTTAACGTCGCGTCGGGGGTAGGTTTTGTCTCTTTTTTTTCTTTTGTTTCGATGCGAGTCGTCGACTAATATCGTACGATAATATCAACGTACACTTGGTAGAGATTATTAAACTATTTCAATCGTCGATCATTCGTTATACTGATAAATCACAACGTTAAGATATTAGATTTATAGAGGTAGATAATAATACAGACCATAAGCATGGATGTAGGTAGTTGTATGCACAGTTGACAGAGTTTAGATTATGTTATGATCACTGTCCTGTTAATTTCTACGTATTCTGTCTATGTTTAAGTTTTATGCAAAGTCTGTAACTGAAATAAAAAAATTAAAAAAAAAAATATATATGTAGATAAATCACGATATGCAGCGATCTTTATCCTCAGCGCTAACTATATTCGAGACCATTGTTCTGCATAGAATATGGAGCATTAGTAAATTAAGATTACAAGAAGGTAATGCAACAATGCTACGGTAGTAATAGCGTTATAAGAACAAGACAGTTCTACAACAGCAGAATAGTACTAGCATGATAATAGCAAAGTAGTACTATCGTAGCAATAGTACTACGACAATAGTAAAGTGGTACTATAATAGTAATAGAGCAACATTAAAGCACTGAATTACAGTTAATATACCACGTCACGGCAACCATTCCTCGTGCTTCATCTTGCGTCCACTGCATGTGAACCATTAGATACCTAAGTGTCACAGTACACCCACTATTCCATTACGCTCATTCGTCGCATTCCACGCTCCCTTTATCTCTCTTCAGCAATTCCAATTCAATCTCCTGTCTACGTAACAGTCTCACGAATGGAACTATCTAAAAACTGCAAAGCCATTCTTTTTTCCCTTCGCCACTATGTATCTACGCAGCCACAGTCTCCTTTAATTCTCCCGTAATCCCTGGTATCATCTTATCTTCTCCGTTAAACACGCCAGACTACGCACACGTATACGCCTTATCTTTGCACGGAAAAGATCGAGTTAGCTACCAACTCAGCCCGTTAGACTCTCGCAACAGGAAAAGTACCAAAAGCAGCATTACAGGACCATTAAGAAAATTACAAAGAAGTTAATTTTCAAGAATTACTCGTTTCTTTGTTCTGCGAACTAATTGTCACTGGGAAGTTTAGATATACCTGTGGCTGTCTCGTGCGATTAGATGGACTGTGGATTTCAAGCGATAGAAAGTAGTAGAAATTAGTTAATTAAGGAACGTAATAGCAAAAATTTCGAGAAAAATTGGCCAGCTGCCACGTCTCGACGAGCTGAGATAAAAGAGATTCCACCGTGACAAAGTTAACAGGAAATTCGATATAAGCAATAACCGAGAATAAGAGAAATAATTTTCAATTTTCTATCGATGATCTACACACGCTAAAGTCCAGATTTTATCCACGCAAAGGACCGTTCTTTCTGCTTGTCGAGAACACGTTTTAGTTAAATCAAGGGAAGAGGAGATCGAAGGAACTGCTGTTGGGCCCACTACCAAAGGACGAGCAACGGCAAAAAAAGAACGGTCTGAACGATACTCTTCTGCGACTGGTCGGCAAGAAGGGGCCCGGTCTTCCTTTTACGACGTGGCTCCGCTCGACGACACGCGGCCATTAACATATTCTTCATCCTGCGACAGAAGCTCTCACGGAGCTTCTTGTCAACCGATTTCGAGAACGGAACGTCCGGGTTCTTTGTGCGTGTTCCGTGCACTGGTTCGGCGATCGGTGGCGACCATTTTTGGCGAAGGATCGGTAGAAGAATGGGTAGAAGGTGTACCACGTGGGAGGACGTTGAATTTATCGGATCTCGATATTGCTAAACTTTCTCTACCGAATCGTAGAAACCGTGGCGCGACGAACGCGTTAAACGGAAATTTTCGTACAGAGTGAGATTACAAGTTGGTTAACTAGGAAATCAAAGCGAATAAAAAGAAGAAGAGAAAGAAGAGGACAAAACCATCAAAGCCGCGAAATAGACTTCTTCGAGAGAGAAACCTGCTGCAAATCAGTGGTAATCACCCACGCGAGCATCCAAAACGAGCTGTACACACGTACACACAGAGAAGCGCGATTTGAAAACAACGGGTGCACAGCATCCCGAAGCAACAGCCTGGTAATTGCGTTCACGAAACCGCGAACAGGCAAGAACATCGGCGAGAACGGTCGTTTGTCAGTGGCAAATAGAACAGTTGATCTCATCGAGGCCCTCTAACGAGGCCTCGTTATTGCAGTTCGCGTGCACTCGCGTCGATCTTTCGACCAAGCGTTTTCGATCGCCTAATTAAAGCGAACTCTTCGTTTCGAGACTTAACCTCTGCCACTGAGAACCAATAAAGGGCAAACGGAATCGTTTCTTCCCTTTCCATTCTCTTCATCTCTTTCTCGTTCTTTTCTTTCTTTTTTATTCATTTTTATTCTTTTTTTTTTCTTTTTTTTTTTAGTTAGTCTCTTTCCCTCTGATTCGCGAGGAACGCGATCGATGGCAAACGCCGCCGGATGTCCGACATCCGGAGACAATTTATATCGACGATAAATTCCTACCCTCTTTCATTAGTGGCCTCTGCACGCCAGATTTACAGCTATCTCTCGCGCTATGGACAGTGTTCCGTGTTTCGTGGTCGATCGTATTTTTCGCCAGCCATTTTAACCGTGCCTGCAGGGGACGAGGGTGCGGGAGGTGACAGTTTCGCTTGATTCGAATTAGTTTCGTCGTTAGCGATAGCGGAGTTAACGGGCAGCGGTGGAAACGCTGCAATTCGAAGAATTTCTTTGATGTTTTATGGAGGATATATCTCGGCCCTTTTGTCGCGATATTTTAGCAAAGGAAGGACACGCGCGTGTTTAGTCCCGTACGTACGTAGGAATTTCGATCGATTAGAAACTTTTGATTAGAAAATTTGGGGAGAACTGACAGGAGACGATTCGATCGATCGTTTATCGTTTCACGTCGAGAGATTTATCAGAATCATTACGACGACGCTCTGGAAACTGGACGTATCTGCGATTCATGGAATGATTTTCGAAATTCCGCTAATCAACCGTAATCGTAGAATAACAAAAACTAAGAAGCTTCGGAAATTTCAAGATAGGAAAACTGTGGAAAGTATATTGAAATTCGCGAAGAACGTGGCGTTTCGTTTCACTGAGAAATCAGGAACCGGCTCGACGATCGATATAGACGTCGTAAAAGCAGACTTCCGAAAAGAAGCGTGAAGAATGTGCACCGCGGCAATTTCAGCGACACTCCGGGTGTAGCCCGTTCGACTTTCCACGCCGAAACTTCTCTCCATTTTCGGCGCGTGCGGCTCGATTTATCAGCGTTCAGTTAAATTTCGATCGACCTCCATAACCGTGAACTTGCGACGCCATTCCCGCGCCATTCAATTTAAATCCTCGTCCGATCAATTTCAACGTCGATGCTCCTCTATAAACGGAGGGATACACGCACGCGTATATATCGTCGATATCGTCGGACAACATCTGTGACAGCCGGAACGAGCTTCAAGCTCGATCTGTTATCGCCTTGGCACGCTATGATCCGCCCTCTTAGGTGAAAGTTGTAAAAGAGACAAAGAGAGCAGATCGCGATGGCGCGCGTACATGTTTATTGAAATATGAAGGATTTACGTCTCTCAATCTCTTTCTCTTTTTCTTTCTCTCTGCAATAAGTTTGCGTGACGACGGAGTTTCAGGCTTTGAATTTAGAGAAGTTTGCTACGAACGGGCGGGAGCAAACGATTTTCACAAAAATACAAAAGCGATGACCTGAAACACGTAAATGAATTTTTCCAGCTTGTGAATAATTTTGGAGGCAGAAAATTGTTGGTTTCTCGTTCGAGGATATTCGAAATCGACCAATATCGAAACCTGCTTTCTGGTAACTTCAAATAACGATGGTGGATGGAACTTTAGGTTGAAAGAAGCTGAGGGTGCATCGAAGAATCTTTGAAGAAGCAAGACGTACCTAAACGGGACTTTAATTGATTTTTAATATTTTTTTAAGTGTCGTTCATATTTTCGTGGAAACATAGAGCGCGTATTTAGAAGGGAATAAATGAAGGAGAAAAAGAAATATGATACTTGGACGTTCGGAGAAGAGTTGGGAGATACAGATGCAACTTCGATCGACGTTTCTTCCAATGACAGGCGATATTCAAATGAGACATTCGATGCAAACTGAACAAGATGAAAAGGGATCAAAAGGGAATTCAATCGAATGCTAAGATTTAACTCTTCTGAATCTCGTTCTATGGGGATACATGAAACGTCTAGTTCGTGCCTCTTGAGATTCAAGATCTCTCATTGTATTGAAATGGCAGACAGATCCTTGACAGATTTATCACTTATTTCTGTGTCGCTACGAGTATCGTTTCAATCGCAGAATCGTGTTACTATTTTATCATCTCGTAGCTCGCTAATTGACAAAACAAACGATATTTGGTTCGCGATACGACTACAAGAAATTGCATAAACCTGAAATAATGGAATTAATTAGTCGTTGAAGAGGTCTTTTAAAGAACTGTACATACGACTGAAGCTTCGTTTTAAAAAAAGCGATATTTTATACGTGCCAACTTAATAACGTATTCGAGATTTCTCTTCTACGCAAGAAATTGAATAACTTCTTCTCCGATTCGAGATTCAAATATGCAGCGAAAGATTCGTACGTCTCTATCGAATTTCCTTGAGAAAATTCTCCCAAGAAAATTCACCGACGAAGACTCTACACCACCGAGCTACCTTTCTCCCTTATCCTTCTGAATTATTCTGGAGACTAACCGGCGGAAATGAAATCTACCAGCTTCTACTAACGACGTCAGAAGCTCGTATTAATTATGACTCGTAATTGTCAATCGACGTTCTGTTGGTTTCTATGAGCACTAGGGGCAGTTAGGAAAGGGTTCAGATAAATCATGAATCTCCATTAATAGAAGAGGGATTCACGGAATTTCATATTAATATACTAGAAACTTAGTCGAGTCGGCGATATTAATTTCTACGTGAAGCGAACGAAGAAAATTCATCGAGCACGAACAGAAATAAATATAAAAATATCGTCGACATTATCCGTACAATCTAACATTTTACGCGCGTAAGATTCTTACGTGGGAAGTTCAAGAAAGTTCTGCGTCTCTCGCGTAATTCCGCAACCTTCGGCTACAACCTTTAACTTTAACCTTTATCTTTTTAATCTTATCGATACCCGAGGGGCTATAATCGTGTAATATACAGAGTGTTCTAAATCCTTGCAGCCAAACCTTCGCAAAAAAGTCGCGGTAATAAAACAAAAATCCGCGGTGATAAAAAAAAAAGTCTTTTACCTGATGGTATATAATTAAGAGACAAATTAAATCGTACCCGATATATGAAAATTTTCATAAAAAAATTTCCAGTGCCATAAAATGTAAAAACCTCCCCTGCTCCCCGCCGAAAAAAACCCAACGTTCCCACGACTCACCTGAGAATATGTTGATTGGTAGACTGCAGCAGGATAGTAGTGTACTTGGTGATCAGCATCTTTCCTCTCGCAAATGCCTCGAGGAAATCCACCAGCCGAAGTAAAGTGTTAGAAGTAAAACCGAGCTAATTCACGTACAGCCGTGCAACACGAAGCTGCAGTAGTCTGCGCGCGACAACGACGACAGTGGAAACAGGGAGTCTCGCACTCGTTTCGCATAAATCGCGGTCTACGAAAATCGAGCAAAGCGAATGACGAGCGCGTGGATGCCGCGGAAATTCTTCCGGCTATATTTAACGCTTCCAGCAGGCACAAAGCGATCCGGCTGCATCCTTCTTCTCTCCTTCTTTTCGAGGTTCCAGCGAAAACCTTGACGTCATTCGGCCGTCGATCTTGCCCGTGGTCAAGTCACCGGTTTCGCGCCTCCTGCGCAACGATCGTCGCTGTGTTTGCTTCGGCGTTCGCTTTGTTTGTGCTGCGCGTCGTCGACGAGGCGTGGTTTCGAGGCTGAGTGAGTTGCTCGATTGATTGGGCGTCTGCTTTTGGCGAGGGTGTTGATTCAAATCGCGTCACTTCGTGGTCTCTCGCGTTTCCTTTCGAGAATACGTGCACAAGTGTTTGTGGGATTGATTGGAAGTTTTGCTAGCTTGGCAAATATTGAAGTTACGATCGCTGCTTATTTTAAGTATGATTAATGTGGCTTCTTGGCGATGAAATATCGTTTCGCTCGGTCGATGCGTGGATAGCGCTGATTGGAATTTCCGTAGAAACATCACAGATGTGCGTACGATCGATGTTAATTTCAAGCGTAATTTACGTCATTTATCGGTCGACTCGATGAAATATCTTTTTAACAAATTGATCGAAGATCCTACCGGTGTTCCCGGTTGGCGATTGAAATTTTTGTCGAAAGGTTGGAATTACGATTAGCGGTCGTTTTGGATACGACCAAAACGATACTCGATCAATGGCGATTCGAGCTATATTTGCCGCACCGATTGAAATCTTCGTAGAAGTATCGAAGTCACGATCAATGTTAATTTTAAGTATAATCAACGTCGGCCACTCGGCATTCGGCGAAACGCTGCTTTTAGCTCGAAGCTTCGCCCCTTAGGATTTCATTTCTAGAAAGTTTACAACTTTGTCGAGAAATCTGCAGCTTGGTCATTTTTAATATAGGAACCTCGTTGGCGATTAATATCTATCAATATCTTCGTTATCTTTGCAAGATTTATTAACTCCCCTTAAACTGCTATCGATCTATCGCTGTTCTTAAAACAGGTTACTTTTTACAGCATCCGTAGCAACGGATCTTGATCCGAGCAATCTTACCTTCTAACATCGATTTATAATTAAACTTCCTGTATAATCAACTTACAAAGTTGTCCTCCACGTGACAACAAGATGCTCGCGATTACTCGCAACGTCCACTTCGATCGTTAAATTTATTCAGAGAGATAAGTCATTTAACGTAAATCTCATCTCCTGACCAAGCTTCCTCTTCGTCGTCAATTTCAACTTTTTACTCTCATCTTCCTCGCCAATTCTTAAAACCTCTTCGTATCTTCGACGATTACGTCAAAGTCTCGGAGAATCAATTCTTTCGGTTCCTCCAGTTTCCACCTTCAACCCAGCACGATCGTGAACGTAACAATCACGTCTCTGTCAACCGTGTTCGAGCGAAACACGCAGCTGTCGCAAGAAAGAAGCTTCGAGTCAGGTGTGCTGTACCCTCTTTTCTCTTTACTGTTCGGGTCGAGGAGCTCGCGAACGGGTCCCAAGGTTTTGCCTCGTGTTTACCAGGTTGACAGATAGCGACAGGTGCAACGATCGCACACTGGCTTTCTTCGTTGCAGAACGGACACCATGGCGCCGTTTCGATTCTATTCTCGCGTATCGTCCTCAGCGTCTCGGTTGACGTTGGTCAGGGTTTTCGCACGACTTTTCTTTGGATTTAGTCGCGTTTATTCATCGGAGATGCGACTTTCACCGTGATTTATTCTCGCTCGGCTATTAATCGAGTTTAATATCGCGTCTCCGACAGGATCACGAGGCTCTAGTAGTTTTATTCTTCAGCGCCGCCAAGTCGTTGAGATTTTCGCGAAGCGGTTGGCAATGCTACATGATTTACGTCACGTTTATTCAACTTCGAAATTTCCACGCGATCTTGAATTTCCTGAATTTACGCGGTCCCTTCAACACCCGTCATCTTACGCAGCTTGTCGATCTTCAAGTCAGATTCCGCTTTCGTATCTTCAACGTATCTTCATCAGGATTTTCCCCTCGTCGACGTTGGTCAAGGACCCTTCGCCGCTTTTCAAACGTCTTCGGTCGTTTTCTTTCGCATCGATGATGTCACGCAATCTATCCTTGAATTTATTTTCATACATACGCCGATCCAGCTTCACGCTCCATCTTCCGCTCGGTCGTGAATTTCGATTTTCCCGTTGTACGTTCAGCGTGTAAACGCTTCTTAGCGCCTCGCCAAAGTACCGTCGTGTCTTGCTTGACGTTGGTCAGGGATCCCACGACTTGCCCTTCGATTTATCCTCGTTTATCCACTGATCGAGCCTCGCGTCGAGTCTGCCGCGCGATCTTGAAAGATCGGTCAACGTTCCTGCGACCTTGTCGGCCTCGAGGCCCGCTCGATTATTCTTTATTGCGACTCGTCGAACGATCGAGGGCCGCGCCACCGTTTCTGGAATACGATTTCGTGGAAATCGGCCTGTCGATCGAGTCGAATCGCCAATGGCCGAGTATTTTTAGCGCCACTCTGCCAGAGATCGCGACGGTCAACTTGTTCACTGATGCAGAGAATCACCGAGCTCTGTGAGATTCCGAAACGTAAGACGATCGACTCGCCTCGTTCAGGGAACCGATCCTAGGACGTTCAGTGTATTCTCAAGTGCATTCCGTTTTGAAGCTCCGATCGATTGTTCGATTGTCTGCTTGATCGGAAACTTCTTTACATCTCGTCATTGAAGATGGCAATTCTAAATGAATCGGACGAGATTCGTAGCTGTATTCGAAATCTTGCGCAAGTTTGTAAGTACGATACGGTAACGTATTTTTGCTTGACTATTGCTTCGATGAATTATTCCAGCTTTCCGATCTTCCAAGATTGATTTACGAATAGGTCAACTTTTCGTCGTACGATCTTTGCCGCGACGCTACGCGTCGACATTTTCAGATTTTCCAATACGAAGTTGTTTTAGATCGCGCAGGAAGATCCTGATTACTCCAGCGATTCTCGGCTCGGTCGTTTGGGATTCAGGCTTTGACAAGGAGGTCAGCTTGATCAACTCGTTGTCTCAGAGAATCATAGCGATGTTACGCGTCTATGCACCGAGATCTTGATTATTAAACGAGACCAATTTAGCAGACGCGGCAGAGGCGTCTTCTTCGTTTCGTAAAATCGTCCGAATGGAGTTCCGTTCGAGGAAATCATTGAGTCGTAACGGAGTGTCGCGAGTTAAATCGTGCCGCGTTAAAATCGGAATTCCGAAAATTTTAGCAGTGCGAAAGAGTGGAGTAATCGTAGGCACGTGCGTTGTAACGTTACACGGAAGTCGATCACCAAAGATTCCAATTATTCGAAGAATTCAGTCGAATCGAGTCACTTGACGTACGAAAAGATCGTACAGACGCGCGTTAAATTGTCACAGAAACCTCGATCCTGTAGAATTCGTATTATCCGCGGAATTCGCTAGAACGGAGTTACCAGCAACGCCAAATAATTTCAAACGTTCGCGTTAAATTGTGACAAAGGCCTTGGCCTGGAATTCGTATCGGAAAATCCAGCTGAGAAGAGAGTCACTGGAAAAATATTATATCATTTCAAAACCGCAGCTATTAAATTGCAGTAAAGTCCTTGATCGCGTAGAATCGCGTTGCTTGAAAAAATTTAGTCGCGCAACAGTCGCGAGATGTATCGAATAGTTTCAAACGTCCACTAAATAGCTATTAAATCCCGTGTATCAAATTGTCAGAGACCTCGGTTAAAGTTTGGATTATTTACAAAATCCAGCTGTCGTGAATAATTGCAAGCGCTAATTACATAGAGTTAAGAACGATTAAAAATTCGAACGTTCGAGATTTTCTTCAGATACTTCCGATATTCGATCGCTCGATTAATCACCTGTTTATCGGTCGCGTATCGGTCATTCGAGACTCGGCGTACTTCGGTTCACCAACGCCGTATTCGCATCGTAAGTCACACTACTAAAAGGAGCAAGAATCTACACTCAAGAAGAATAGCAAAGAAAGAAAGACGTTCGGTCGCAAAGATTAGTCTATCGATCGTCCGCTGGAACTCGCAAATTGGTAATCCAAAGTTCACCGAAGATATAAGATGTATCTTATATCGCACATCATACCGTAGAAGAGACGGTCTGCGTTCAAGAAGAATAGCGAACAAGCAAATTAAAAATGATCCACGAATCTCGACGATCGATCATCTACCCTTGGAACTCACAAATTGGTCATTCAAGGTTCACCAAATTTCAGTTCACCAGTCACCGTATCTGATATCGTGTATCGCATCAAAAAGGAACAGTCTATGTGGAAGAAAATAGTAAAGAAGCGATCAATACGAAAATAGTCGACAGTTCTGGATGAGCGAGCACAATGATCCGAGGTCTCTGTCGAAGAACAAGGTACTCGCGTGTCAGAGACACTGGCAGGTGGTAGCAAACCGCCTTAAGTAGCATCGACAGGAGCGTGGCTGGTGCCAGTCCTTGTCAGCCAGTTCATTCGGAAGTGATCTGCTCAATAAGCGTCGCTCTGAGGCGCGTTTAATCGGTGTCAACGAAGGACAGGCGAACGATAAACAGTCTTGCGGTCGTTATATCGATGACGTCGCTTCTAGAAACTCCTCCGAGTGTACTTACTTCTCTGTTAACTACACGATCCACTATCAGAAACGTTTCTCCTCCAGCGTTTCTCTTGCTCGACGAATTTATCAAATTTATCGGCGAATCTCGAAAGAATCGAACCTTTCGGTGACCTCTTCCGGTATCTTGCCCTTCTATCCGAACTCTGAACTCTGTTCGTGGATCGTTCGCCAATTGTAGCGAGGTTCGAAGGATCGGAGGCTGAATCACGAGGCGAATCGCCTTATCGATCCCTCGGAATCGACAATGGCGACCAGCAGGGATCGGTCGCTGAGCGGAGGAAGCGAATCGAGGGCCCGTTGGCCGAGGGATTTTCGCGAAACCTCAGGTAAATTGCGCTCAGCGTCCACTCTGCTTCGCGTCTCTCCGTCTCGAATTGATTTCATGCTCGATCGCGCTTGAGTCTGGGTCATCCGCGCTAACTTTCCAACTCCGTCGAGTCTTGGAAACGCGTAGTGTCGAAGACGTGGCCATTGTACGCGGTTCGGTGGCGATTTCGGGCCGATCGACGCGCCATTCCTCCGGACCATCGCGGTTAGCCTTCAGAAACTAGCTGAATCGGGCAACTCCCGTGAATCCCTTTTTCCTTCGTCCTGAGCATCTTACGTTCGATCGAGAGAAGCTTCGCCGATATTAGGAAACCTTCAACCAGACACTGTCTAAGAACGTCCGTAGATAGTCGACACTCGCACTCGGAGACCTTTCATCTTCACCCAATCACGTCCCACGTCACCAGAGGACGAAACTTATTCCAAACACTTTTTCCTTCGAATCTTCAAGCTCCGTTCAAGTGTTTCTAGTCCTTTCACGTTACCACACCGTCTACCCGCGCCATGTTCAAAGAACCATCGATCCACGTTATCCAAGGATCGGACAAAGGATCAGCCAAGCTTGCTTCGCGAACCTTTCGATCGAAGGATTCCAGTTCACGGTAAAGTTCTCCAGAGATTCACGATACTACGATCCTCGAGGATCTCGATCATCTGCAATACCTAAAATCTGAAGGATTTGGCATCGATCGTTCCGCAGGATCTCGCTTTCTTCGATTATTTATAGACTCGGCGGACAAAGAGGTTCTCGAGCGTGCAGCCCGGCTGCCGGTCGCGAATGGACTGGTTGCACGTTTGTTAAACACTATAGTCGCGGCTGTACCGCGCGGACTCTAGCTGCACAGGCGCCTATAGTCCCGGCTGGTTACGCCGACTGGATCGTCCTGTGCTCTCTCGGCGACTTTTCGAGCACGCCGTGGCTGTCTCTCCGCGGCGTGGCCACGTGTGCTTCAACAGTGTGCAAGGGGACTCTGCACTCGCGTCGAGAGTGCGCACACCGGGGCTGGGAGAACTGGCTGCCGGCACGTAGGCACCGGGAAACGCGGGACGCCTACTTGCAGGGTACCGGGTGGGGGTGATAATTTCGTGAGGCACCCGGTCGACCGGCCGAAGAACGGTCCTTCTTCGACGGTATCGAGATACGTGTGGGACCACGTCCGTAGGGTTTTCGTTGTAGGCAAGATTGCGATCGGTTAGCATATAAGGTGTTCATTCGTTTTGCAACGAATTGCAAGATTTAAGAGTAAAATGCTGCGACTTCTTTCGTGTTTTCCCTAGGAATGGTAAGCGTAGGAACGTACGGTGGCAAGTGACATTAATTTACAGATTAATTTACAAATTTAATTGACACGGTGGATCTATGAACGTTTACGAAGTTTTAGTTATAGGGAAGATTGCGATCGGTTAGCATATAAGGTGTTCTTTCGTTTTGCAACGAAATGCAAGATTTAGGAGTAAAATGCTGCGACTTTTTTCGTATTTTCCCTAGGAATGGCAAGTGTAGGAACGCAAGTGAAATAAATTTACAGATTAATTTACAAATTTAATTGACGTCGTAGGGAAGATTGCGATCGGTTAGCATATAAGGTGTTCTTTCGTTTTGCAACGAATTGCAAGATTTAAGAATGAAATGCTGCGACTTTTTTCCTATTTTTCCTAAGAATGGTAAGCGTAGGAACGTACGGTGGCAAGTGAAGTTAACTTATAGATTAATTTACAAATTTAATTGACAGGGTGAATCCATGGACGTTTACGAAGTTTTATTTGTAGGGAAGATTGCGATCGGTTAGTATATAAGGTGTTCATTCGTTTTGCAACGAATTGCAAGATTTAAGAATGAAATGCTGCGACTTTTTTCCTATTTTCCCTAGGAATGGTAAGCGTAGGAACGTACGGTGGCAAGTGAAATTAACTTACAGATTAATTTACAAATTTAATTGACACGGTGGATCCATGGACGTTTACGAAATTTTCGTCGTAGGGAAGATTGCGATCGGTTAGTATTTAAGGTGTTCTTTCGTTTTGCAACGAATTGCAAGATTTAAGAGTAAAATGCTGCGACTTTTTTCCTATTTTCTCTAGGAATGGTAAGCGTAGGAACGCAAGTGAAGTAAATTTACAGATTAATTTACGAATTTAATTGACACGGTGGATCCATGAACTTTTACGAAGTTTTCGTTGCAGGGAAGATCGCGGTCGGTTGGTTGCTATACAGGGTGATTCTGAAAATCGTGGCACAACCGAAAAGAACACGGTTCCCCTCGTGGAAATAATCGGAAAGCGTGGAATAAATGTTATTTTTCGAAATTTGTTTAGTCGTTGATTATTACCAACATCGTATAACAGCGAATATATCTTGAAAAAGGGATAATTACTCGCCGCACGATCTTCGTTAGATACTATCTTTGATACGAAATGTTTCGAGGTAATTTCCTCGTTTTAATCCCGTAAACGTTCGATCTTACCAAAACTCTCGCGTTCCAGAACTCGTTGATCAATCAGCCCAGGAGCAAATACTTATTCAGAAGGAAAAATTCCGCAAGGAAACGCTAATTTCACGCGACTGCCTCGAGACTCTATCAGCCAGTTATCTCGCGATTATTCAAATTGCCGAGTCGACCTCGCGAGTTTCACAGAGGAAACGGTTGATACTTAACAAATTGCGGCAACTCTCTTACCATGGTCCGATTATTTCAATTCCACGTGGTCACCGACGAAGGAAACTCGCCGGGAACTACTAAAACGAAATGAAAGAAAATAGGAGAAAGATCGTGAACGGAACTCGATTACTCGCCATGACCAGGCTTAACCTAATTGCGTGCGCGAGTACGTGCCTGGTAATTAAGAACAATTCGCGAGTTAGAGCGATCGAGAGGTGAGTTGGTTCAGGCTCGTTGAAATTCCAACCGCGAGGGACGAGCTGTACGTAATGTGCGTAATTTATCGTAAGCTTCTTACGCGAGTCGGTTTCAATTTCTTGCTATTAAGGCACGTACGTGATGGCGGACATAGTGGAAGATCAGGCGGTTAACGGTGGCGGTTCTCGATACTTTTCATTTTGGCTCTCCTCGTAGTTACTTTTTCCCTCTTCTATTTCTTCCATTTCACAGAATCTTTCTTGTACCGTATTTTTCATTTAATTGCTGCCATTCTGTTGGAGTACTCGCAACAGATATTTATACACGCAAGCGTTCAGCTTCCTATAAATAAAATTTCGTCTGCTTACGAGGAATTGTTCTTGTAAATTTTTCTTAGCGCAATTTCGTCGTACGGCGCGATCCAAAATTATAACCCATAAAATTATATTTCCCTTTGTGATTCATTTATTTCACAAACTGACACGACATGGTTAAGAGCGCAGTCCTGTAGATTCCGAAAAATTCAGACCCGCGAACCGTTCGCCGGTCGTTCGACCGGAAGTCCTCCAGTTTTATCCTCTCGCGTGTAGTACGTTGTACCGCGTGAAACGGTTGCCAACGGCAACAAACGGCAGTTTGCAAGGTCCAGATAGGCGCATTAACGGAGGAACGGGGATGAAAACGAACAGATTTGACCGTGGCCCGCTCGATTGTCCCATCGTCCCTTTCTCTCGTGGCCGGTCGTCTATTAAATAACCGTGGATCGCCGCTTTTCCGACGCTCTCGCCCGTGAGATTGATAACGCAGCTGCGTTATTGCCTCGAGATCGACCGTGCGTTTCTCCGAATGCACTTTTTTTCCTCGCCTCTTCCCGTGTTTTATGAAGCCGGCTTCATAAAATGCTTGATTGCCACAGGTATCTCGAAGGTAGATTTTATATTTTTTTATACATTGCAGAATTTAATCCCTTCGCGAAGGATCGAGAAATTATTCCGCATTTTTCGTAGAACCATTATTATCGCTTCGGACTGATCTAATTAAAGCAACGATATTTATCGTTGAATGATATCATCGATACTTTTCCATGCGAAATTATCACTAGACCATGGATATTCGCGCATTGCTGGGAACTTATTAAACGCGCAAGCATCCACGTAATATACAAAAATATATAAAACGTACAAAGTTGAAAATATCGATTCAATGTATTTGTATAAATGAAAAGTATACAGCGATAACGCGCATGAGAGATTTGAAGTAAGGCGACAGCGCTAGCCTCCGCGGAGATTTCTACATAGCAAGGTAGTTCTTCCACTTCGAGTTCTTGCAACAGAAATAATTTTTACCATTGCAATCGTAATATCTCTGCTAACCTACTTTTCGCCTATAAATCCCAAGCACAGAAATATTATTGCCGCAAACCGGGCATTACGACATTCTCAAACTTTTCTTCAGGAAAACAAATTATGGAAGAGTCAGCTTCCCAGAAATTCCCCGTACTCGTTTCTCATATTAAAAACACGTTTGCGTATCGTGTCCCTTCATTGTATGCTAACGACGCACAATTTACGGCGTGTTTCGTGCCACCACCGTATTTTCGCGCGTTTAATTCATCTTCGCTCTTACGCAATTACGCTTCGTTTATCCTTTCATTCATTACCGCTCGTCTCATACGCGAACGAAAGCCTCCAAACTACTCCTTAACGAATCCCCCCCCCCATCTCTTTCTCTCTCTCTCTCTCTCTCTCTCTTTTTCGAGCAATTAGATCACAGAATTGCAACGTAAGGTTCGTTATAATTCCGCGATACGTTCTCTTCGAGGAAGCAGTTTCCGCGTGAAATTTATTTTATCCTTTCCTTTTTAACGTATTTCGACCGAGTTTGAAGTTGCGGGAAATTTCGAAATATCTGGAGTAAAAATCGACAAGCTCTGAAATTGAATCTCAGCTCGCTTGAATTTTCTCTTTGCGTTACTCTGGAATTTTTGCTCCAGATTCGTAATTCTCGAGAATTTAACGAAGCTCCGCTGTTCGTTCGATCGATTCCCGATAATCCTACCCTGTAGATGCTATACTTAAACAAATGTACGTCTATATCGTCTCTATCATCTGTATTACTTCTCAGCATCTCGTTTCTTCGTTCGCCAATCTGTTTCTTTTAAAAACCTGAATTTTCGAAGTTTTAGAAATTTGACGCGACTCTGTCGTTCGAACGACGATCCTACGCCTTGCAATTTTCTGAAACATATTTCATCTGCCGTTTCGCTGTCGTTCCGTGAAAGGTTGCTTCCGCAGGAATTCTAGCAAAATTCCATTCGATTCTCTGCCCAGACTCCGCTCAAAATTCTAGCAATCCCGCGCAAGATTCCACGTGCAACGTCAGTCTCTTCTTCGAGTCGAAGAAACGGAAAGTCTTTCCACTCGATTGTTTCCTTCTCGACGGCCGTATATAGGCGGAACAGGATCCGGTAGAAAAATCCACGGAAGAGGACGAGGCGGACGAGATGGAAGGCGCAAGAAACCTTCGCGAGAAACCGGCAGCCGTTCCCCGAGTTTTGCTGTCGGCCAGTGAAGGTCGAGCGTAACTGCTCGGCCAGTTGGCCGGTTTCCACAAATAGCCGTCCTACTGTGCCTTCTTTGTTCGTTAATCGTCCCGAGAAAGCAATTAGAAGCTTGTGCACACGACCGTGCCACCATCGCTGCTCTTCTTCCTCCTGCTTTTGAATCTATTTTTTCTTCCTTTAGACCAAGTACTCGGTTACGTTTTTCCGGATTGGAAAAAACCTTAAAAACTCTGTCTAGAAGTTCTTAGGAGGAAAGGCACAGATGGGTACAATAAAGCTTCGTGTGTTTTAGAGGTTGGATATTTTTATGACGGCTTTGTAATGGTTTCTTGGCTGAAGATTTATGGGTAGAGCGTGAAAGTGCTGGAAGAGTTGGATCTCTGTACGTATCGTTTCGTTTCTTCTTTTTCTTCAACGATGTTTTGTACGGATCTATGACGAAAATCGTAAAACTTTTTTAACTCTTTCGGAGTATAGCTCGGCACACACTTCGGTACACGTGTAATCTCGTTCGTCTTTGTTAAGATAATTGAATTTGGACATACAGAATAACGAATACGAAGCGGATTTAGACGCGCAGGTGCCAAAATAATTCTCAGTTAATCATCTTCGCTAAGTTTATCGCTGGCTACCTCGCTGTACACTTCTCGTCCAATACTCTCTGTCTACTCGTTTGATACTAGTTCTGCAGATTCTCGCTGGATACCGACTCTTTAGACTCTCGCTAGCTACAAACTGCCTCTTCGAATACCAAAGACCTATCGGTCGACCGTTAGGCTGTTACAATTGTTTGATCTTCTGACAATTATAATTTTCTTACTTATTTACAAATGTATTATACACTCAACAGTCTTATCAAACTTGTTGCTATAAGGGGAGAAAATTTGCCGGTGCGATATTCATAGCTTGTAACGAAACCAACTACTGATACGCAATACTAACTTCTGATTTGTGAAATTTTATTAACAAAATTCGTCTGATCGTGCGACAGGGTTGAGATCTGACAGAAACATAGTCGCCAACTTTCGCAAGTAACCTGGAGCAAAATCAGAAAAGTTTACCAAATGTGCAAAGGGACAAATTGTAAAAAAGTCAAATTAAATAAAAAAAAAAAAAAAGAAAAAAATTACAAAACTATGTCTAGCCGAGAATTCTCGTCGAAACGACCTTCTATACTTCGCCACTTTGCACCCTCCCACCCTCTCCTCCTGTCCGAGGCGCCATTAATCAGAAAACAAATTCGAACGTGTCTCGCCGTTCAACAGACTGTTCGCCAGTCAGTTCGTTCAACCCCTCGCTAGCCCCCGTCACGCTTACAGCTTACAATCGTTTCTTCGCTCGTCTCGATCGAGTTTACCCCCGACTCGCCTGTTCCACCCCTCTTGCAACTTCCTGCGCGTTGCACCGCCGGCTTTCCCTGCGTTTTTCCTATTTGCAGGAGTTTCAGCTGCTGCAGGGTACACGTTTTTTCCATTGTTTATACGGGAATTGCGCGACAAGTGGTTTAATGCCGTTCGAGGGCCGGATTCAGCGATGGAAAACTCTCTTCTGTAGCCTTTCGCAACGTTTCGAAGGGGAAAAAGCATTCTCGATGGCAATGGCGCCGCGTAGATGGTACCGTTGAATTTATGGAGGGTGACTCGAGCGTTGTAATATCGGGGGCCGTGTAATCACGGCCCTCTCGATCCACGAACGAACCGAGATTAATCGCGCGCGACCTCTTATTGGCGCATCCGCGCGCTGTCCTCGATAGTGTGGTCGCGGTTAATTGGGAATGGATACATCTGTGCGCGCGTCTGTGTGCATTTCGGCGTCGAAAAGTTGCAGAGAGCAGTGGAACGTTGAATATATTGGCAGCAGGGAGACGTTGATGAATTTCTTACAGCGAAGAAAATTTGTTATTTATTCATCGTTGAAGGGGCTGGAGCAAAGTTAGAGGAAAGAAGCTGACTGGACGCGTGTGCTAGGAAAATGTAAAAAACTGAACTCCACAGGGCGGCTATAATCGTCTGACGACTTTCTTCGAGAGCTCAGACATTTCGACCAAGAAGCCAAAGAAAAGTGTGACGGTAACAAACGACGAAAGAAACAGAATTACTGCCGGCTATTTTCACCGCGATCACTCGCTCCCGTTCAATAGCATTTTCACTCGGAAACTCGATAAGACGCGCATCTGTCGGCGGTTTTGTCGGTCCCGTGTTTTTCAAGCGTGCGACTGCAAGAGCGTCGTTGTTCTTCGCTCTGCAACGCAGAATCGACCGACAGAGGGCTATCGTTTCAGCTTCATTAGCGCTTAATGAGTTAATATGAGCGAGTCCTTTCAGACTACCACGGATTAGAAGATTCGAATCGAAGTACCGCTCCAGACGCGACTACGAATTCGATTAACACGAAACGATCATATTCGATCGGCCCATTTCCAACCGGTCGACTATCCGAACTTCGTCAGAGATCGGCATCAGCTCGTTTCCATCGTACGATTACTTCGATCTTGTCCAATTTTCGCATTCGTCTATTTTACTCTCGTTTTGCTAAACGTTAATCGAGTTTCCTCGAGTTTTGGGACTCGTCAAAACGCATCGAACTGGCAAGGAAAGCGCAAAGATCTCGCTGCTCCCTGATACATCGACCAGACGCGACTACGAATTCGATTAACACGAAACGACCACATTCGATCGGCCCATTTCCAACCGGTCGACTATCCGAACTTCGTCGGAGATCGGCATCAGCTCGTTTCCATCGAACGATTACTTCGATCTTGTCCAATTTTCGCATTCGTCTATTTTACTCTCGTTTTGCTAAACGTTAATCGAGTTTCCTCGAGTTTTGGGACTCGTCAAAACGCATCGAACTGGCAAGGAAAACGCAAAGATCTCGCTGCTCCCTGACGCATCGACGCTAAGTAAACTCGAGACAAACTACTTACCTAAGCAATCGCAAATTTCTTATCGGGAATTTCATTTAAAAGGAACCTCTCTTCTCCGAGACGAAAGTACGCAGCGCTATCTTGGTAGCTTTCGGGTTCGTGGCCATTGAGAAAAACGAAAAGCAAAGTGGACGAACGATCTCTGAATTCGAGTGCCTATTAGCCTCTATCTGATCGCGGAGAATCGGCTGTTCTTTCACCGGTTTAAACGGTGCAGTAATGAAAGCTCGGCTCTTCCTGCGGGCGAAAGGAGATCGAAGAGGACGGACAATTAATTTTACGAGCGGTGCAAATGGAAGCCAACCCAACCGACCGCGGAGAGACACGATCGGCCGCGATATTTATCGTCTTTTATCGTCCAGAGGAAATACGACTCGTCTGTTAGATGCTCTTTTAATCGATCGTCTGGTAGAACCGCCGTGAGGCTGCCTCTTTTCCTCGTCTTTCACTTCCGTTTCCAACAACTATCGGATGTCTGATAGAAGTTGCGTCGTACGGCGAAGCGTTTGAAATTCTCACGAGTGTGTTCGTTACGTAACAGATGTTCCTTGCTTGAATTTCTTTCGGTGTTTAATCAGGACAATTATGATGGATCGGTGAACGGCAAATACACTTTTGTTCGTATGTCGCTGCAGATTTTCGTCAATGATGCGCAATAATTTGCAAATTAATAATATCGACGGGTCGACAACTCACGGATCGTTCCTTCTCTTTTACAGTTTCACAATTTTAAGTGAAATAGCATAATCCAGCGACTGTTCGCTCGTAAAGTGTATTTTAAAGATCGTATTTCCTTCGTTATCAAATTTGTGATTTGTGGAATTTGTTGTCTCTTGCCTTTCGGCTTCCAGACACTTGCAACTTTATACACGACGCCTTACAAATTAACGAAAATACGACTGCGTTACATTTTTTATTCTAATCTCGTTCTTCGCTTATCACCGTACAAACTCCGCCCAATTGCTTAAACGATGAATTTAGTCGATCCTAAACTCTTGGCAGTCTTCTAACAATTATACCTCGGTCTGACTCTCGTCGCGCCGTATGTAACGAACAATACGCGATACAGCGAGATCGGCCGACTCGTAAAATCTGATTAACGTTAAATGCAGACGCGCAAGAGGAGGCAAGTCTGGAGGAAACAGATTTATGCCATTGACAAGGCAAATGAAGAATTTTCGCAAACGCGATCTATCCAACCGAATCACTCTTTTAGCCCGATCAATTCCGTCATCGTCGACGTGCTTTCGCACGAGTGGTTCGCACAAAGAGACACACGCGATCTCGAGCAGATTATCGAGCGTGACGAGTGTCGTCCCAAGGTCGTATGAATCTTGCACGAGTTTGCCTGCCACGAATATTTTCCACGCGGCGGACGTTTCCGCGGGGTGGACAGGGTAAAAAAGGTGGCGCTTACGCGTCGATTTATGGAGATTGTACATCATGCCCGGAGCTGGATAATCCGTTACGTGGTAACACGAGTACAGACGCGGCGCAATGGTTCCCAGGAGGATTCTGATGAGAGAGACGCGACGGCGGAAACGCGCGGCGACGCCCGCTCGCGGCTTCGCCTTCTAAATAATTCAGCCCGCATTAAGGTGCTCGCGCGATTCTCTCGCGGAAACGGACGAGTGCAAGGGAAATCGGCACGTTGGGGCTGGAACAGGTGCGAAAGTTATGTCCGAAGGGTTGATTTTTGAAGGGCGACGAGCGGTTTTCTTTCATAATGCTTGTGCGTGCGTTTCGGGCGGAAGTAAATGATCAAGTGACGCGCTTGAAAGTAATCTGATTTTCTTTCGATTACTTCTAGGAGCATTCAATGGTTATGCTACCGGTGAGTCAAATGCGAGCGGAGGGACACCTTAGCGAGGTAAGTTCAACTCGGCAAGATTTTGTTGGCCAGCGAAGTTGTAATTCGTGGTAATTCTTGTTATATCTGTTGAAGTGGCTAACACTTCTAAGGAAACTCTACATCTGTACCGACTAATTTTCTGACTCGCTAAAGCCATCGACAGGTCTTAGACAAAAGACAACCGCATGGCAACCATAGACAAAAGACAGGCAACGATGGCTTCGGAGTTTTTCAGTTACTAGGTAACACTGCTAGCGTGCGGATCTGCACCAGCTCAAATTGTATTCATACTTATACAAACGTTTCTTTGTTAAATATATTTTACCATCTGACAATTTATCCACGCGCTTTTCTCTCTATCTGTATAACCCATAACCACAACAATATCGTTATTTATCCTTGCGAGTTCTTAGCGACTTCTGAAATAGGGAAAGGCGATTTTCACTGTTCGTAAATTTCGCGGAAGAAAGAAGAGCAACGAAGAATCCACTAGGAGTTGCGTTTACCGGGTAATTCATTTACGAGAATATTCACCATCGAGAAACCACTTTGCTGATTAGCGATTCCTCGTTGCATTTCCTACAGCTTGGCCACGAAGCAACATCGAAGTCATGAAACGACAGCCGTGCCTCGAAGGAAATGAGAAACGAGAAAAGGAAA
Source organism: Bombus confusus (assembly GCA_014737475.1). Taxonomy (NCBI): domain Eukaryota; kingdom Metazoa; phylum Arthropoda; class Insecta; order Hymenoptera; family Apidae; genus Bombus; species Bombus confusus. The sequence continues at coordinate 4,473,547 of JACXIV010000041.1, forward strand.
AACGTAGGAAAGTACAGAGTGGCGCATAATCAGGCGAAACACAATCTTTCGCGTCTTCAATATCCTCGGAACAAGTCCTGCCGTGAAAACCAAAAAACCAGTCGCGTCAAAGGAGAACAGAACAAACGAAGCCAGAAGAAGCATCCAGCTTATGCGCGTTCAAATGTTCGTCTCGTGAAGAATGAGAGAGAGAGAGAGAGAGAGAGAGAGAGAGAGATTTTAATCAGACCTGGAAATCGTAGTCTCCCTTTTGGAAAGGGGTTAGAGATCTTTCTCGGGTGTCTACCCTCGCCTTTTGTGTCTTCTTCTTTTCTGCCTTTGCTCTTTGTTCTTTTTTCTTTTTATTTTTTCCTCGCAAAGGGAACATCAGCAGGCTGCCTTCTCGACGACAATGCTGCGAGCCGGTCGTCATTGTCCCGGCGTTATGAGGTGAAAAATGAAAGATAACGATTTCGCGGTGTCTTCCTCGCGATAACGTTCTCGACCGCGTTCCCTTCATATTTTCACCCCCTAATCCCCGCTGTCCCCCGCGGGGGTCGTGCAGAAGGTGTCGTAAATTCGAGGGACGACACTTTTTTCTATATTAAGGTCGCCTCCTGAGCGAAAAGTCGCCATGCGTAAGGAGAAACCGAGAAAAGAGGCAGATGAAGGGAGGAGACCCGTGGCACGGTATCTTCGTCCTTCGAGCGTGGAAGCTTCGAAATAAGGAAGATGAAAATATCAATTTCCCATAGTTTGAGTGAAATTAATTCAAGAAATTAATATTCGATCAGCGAGGTGATGAGAAGTTATAACGTTCTGATCGAGAAGAGCAAAATAATTGGAAGACACGTAGCAGGATACTAAATTTTCCTCTCGAAGGTTACGAGATAAAATTAATTTTCCATTGCTTATTTTCTATCTGGCATTTTCTTTCTTTTTTTTTTTTACAGAAAAGAGAAGCAAACGAAACCCTCGCACGCGTACAGATTTCTCAATTAGGATTCTCATAGAAATTTCTTGAATTAAAGACGTTATCGCGCGTACCACTTTTTCGTCCGCACCCTCGCGCGTCACTGCAGAAGATGAAAATTCGATCCGCGGTGAGCGCGTTAACACCTCAAACGCCCGAAACACCGTTCAATCACCATAGCTACCAGCCGTCCCCACAAACCATATTCCATTCTCCACACGCCCGATACCACAATCGAAGACTCGCGAGTCCAGCAACAGTTCCTCGTCAACGTTCCCCATTATCGACTGCTACACGCCAACCTCCATCGAACGCAATCGATCGCGTCCAGCCTATCAGTCTCCGTAATTCACCGCGATATCAGCTTGGACTGCGCGCCATGGCGTCCATGGGGGTTGCAGCACTGTCGCTGCAACCCCCCGCCAGGCTATTGTCACTGGTGACAAAGACACGCACTTCACGCTGCTCGAGTCAGGAAGAACGAGAGCGTGGGGAATAAAAAAAAAAAAAGGGAAAGAGTAGGAGAAGAGGCGGAAGGAGAAGGAAGGAAGAGCTCTCGTGCACGCCAGCCGACCAACCCTCTTGCATTGTGAGCCGCGACATCGATTTTCCCGCCGCCGGGCGCTTTGTAAATGCTGGAAATTGAGCGGGAAACGCGCGCCGGAGAATGGGCCTGCGGCGGTCCGAGAAAGTGCATTAGTGCGAAATATAGGGGAGGGCACGGTTTTCCTGGGTGCCGCGGAATTTTCTGCCAGAGGTACAGGGACCCTGTAATAGGAATAAGTTTATGGGCACAGCCGTAGTTTGTGTAAGTTTCACTTTATGTGTTTTAATATTTATTTTAAGCTTTGAACGTCGAAGAAGCGTTACGGTGACATGCGTACGCTTATTATTACATATATATTACATATTTCCGCATATTATAGAAGACCAGGCTTAACCCTCTGCGGACGGAGCCGCGAGCGCGCAGTTGAGGAAATATACACGTTGAACGTTTGCGTTCTAAGAGCTAAAACTTTGTTTTTTTTTCTTTTTAATTTATTAGGGTATATTTACAATCAATTCTGGAAAGAATTTTCAGTAAATTCTGCTATCGTGTTACAATGTCACGAGTATAAAGAGTTTATTGGATGTTTGATTCAATTGAATCTAGTGGAAACTTTATTCGAACACAAGAAAATTCGTTGTCGATATTCAAGAAAACATATTTAACATATTTAAGTTTCGCTATATTTATGTATCATTCGATTGATATTCTCGCATGGCGTGGTATCTTTCGAAATAGTCGCCTATATGCAAGGTATTTAGGTTTAGCCGAACAGGAAGCACGATAGTATCTTGATTGGCTTCTTCCAGTTTTGATTTTCCCATTGGAACATACCACACGGTCTTTTACTTCTTCCCGTATCATCTCGCAAAAAACATACAGAATATATAAAGAGCTCGTTGATTCGTCCGCTAATGCCATCGAGAGACTGAAATTCCTTCCGATTCGAGCATCGTCCTACACCACGAATTTACGTTAAACGGAAGATAAGATTTCACTGTTAAAGATCTATAATTTTCTTTCGTCAAAAGCATAATCATGCAATAAACTCTTTATACTCGTGACATTGTAACACGCCAGAAAAACTTACTAAAAATTCCTCTGTAGAATTTATTGTAATTTTCTCAAAATAAAATAAAAAAAAAAGCATAATACCGTTTAGTTTACCATAGCCACGCGTAAATACGCATAAGATTATGATCGCTCAGAAAAATAGACGTACGTCAGCCACTTGAAAATAAGCGTCCGGAAACTGTGAACAGACTTAGGCAGATATATCTGCCACGCGTCCGCAAAGGGTTAATTTATAACAACGAGTCGTTATAGCATTTACTATCAGCTGATAAAAAAATGTCGGTGCTCGTATAGGTTTCTAAGGTTCGATTAGTATTCGTTTTATTCGCCGGACAAGTTCGATCATGTCGGTATTGATTATTCTACTGTGAGAAAGTGCATCGGTACGTAACAGACGAGACGGCACCGCTCTCCCGTTGCCACGGAATTTCCTCGGAAGAGTTTAGGGATCGCGCAGTTCGTACGTATTTTACTTTATGTAAGTTTTGACTCTCGATAGTCGGAGGAGAGATCCAGTGCGAGAATATCATATGCACAGTTTTCGAATTTTGATTTCCCTATTTATACGCTAGCCGTGTATATGTGTGACGTTTGTGTAAATTACAGGATTTGTATGGGATGTTTGCCTAGTCTCTGACCGCGTATACGTATCGTCGAAGTTCAGTTTGTGCATTTTTTCGAACTACGAGAATTTCCAGACGCCAGTGCACCGGAATCCTGGAACTTTGTTAGAGAAACAGTGGGTCGAAATAATATTTCAAAAAATTGTAAGAAGGAGAATCGGCAATACCGTAACAAAGTGGCGTGTTAAACTTCCAAGAAAAGAGAAGAAAAGAGTAATAAGGACGTGGCAAAGTTCGTTGAAAGAATTGCGAATAAAATTACAGGTGTGCGACGAAACCGAATTTCTCGAGACGTTTATTAATAATGAACTGTCAAAGCGAATATTAACCGCGCTGATAGATGCATACAAGAAGCATTGCGCGAGTATTTGATTAAAAATAATCGCCGTAATTAAGGAAGTTTTAAGAACACGGTGCGCTCATCAGTTAAACATCAGATTTTGATTAGATACGTAAGTGGTAGGTATTATCGATGGTAATGATAAAAGCTATTTACAAGACAAGATTCGTCAGACGAGAAAGTCGGTTTTGTCGATCGATCTCTAAAACACCGGGTGAAAATAACTTTCACACCTGCCGGCGACAGTGTCCACGATTACGTGGCACGATCGAGATCGAGCGCAACCGTGGATCATCATCCTCTCGTCCGCGTTCTCGTTCGCGTATCTGCTCGAAATCAGAAATCTCGAACGATCTTCCAAAAATCCACGAAGCCATGGAAAAAGTGTCGAAACTTCAACAATCCGTAATGATTATATCATTAAAAAAATATGAAATATTTCTAACGCTGGGGTAACTCTGCTTCGATTCGACGATTCATCGAAGTATCTGATTCGCGGAAGCGATCTGCCACGGATTTCCTCGCAGCGTTCGCAGCGGATTCGTCTAAGCTTGGAGGATGAAATTCGAGCTCGGTATCCCGTGTCGTTTTGTTAATCAATTTCTCGGCCGCTTTCCCGCGCGAATAATTATAAATTGTGCGCTTTAAGGATGCTTAATGCACCGTTAAACGAGTTAAGTAACGGGACCAGTCGAGCGATTTTAATGACGACGCGTACACCGGCAGCCTTGATCGGCTTAATGCCGCGACGACCACGCGAATTCTGCTCGAGCAGAACGACACGCCTTCGTTCCACGCTTTACATAGTTTGCCGGATTATGTGGGAAAAAGGAAACGCCGAACAAAGTGTGAAATATGCAAATCTCCCTAGATCTAATCTCGGCTAGGTAATTGAAGCTTTCGGAAGCCGAACTGATTAATTCCACTTTTTGCGGGTTTCTCAATTTCATTACTCGCGCACGCGATTAATATTCCAGTGCCGAGGAATAAATTAAAGAACATGGTTATACAAATTCGTTTAGAAGATTCCAAAGAGTAAATTTTATGGGAACGTTTCAACAATAATACTTGCAACGCTGCGTTAGATTTTTCTAGTCTTTTTTTTTTTTTTTTTTTGAAGAATTAATTGCTCGTCTGCTTGGTTCGTAGTTGAAATTACACGTAAGTGTGGAATTATGTTTACTTCGACTTCGCCGATAGTTTCAACGCTAAACCTAGCACTGCGGTCAAATTGACCGTTTTCAAATTTCTACACAAATTTAACCATGTTTAAACGTTATCATATCGCTTCCTGATCTATGACTTTTCTTAAAACTCGCATACGATATATCCTTCGGTATTTATTTCTAGCTTGCTTCTTCTTTCTAAGAAAAATTTGTAGTCTGTCCTGCCTATCGCGACCGGTCAATAGGTATACAAAATGTGTCGGTAGTCGAAGAGGGAAAAAAAGAAAAAGTTCAGAGAGAAAGAAAAATAGAGATACTAAAGTACATCGTTCTTCCCTCTTCTTCAACCAAAATAATTATTCTTCGTAACTTTGTACGAAAATTAGAAAATTGGACCCTGACATTCTTCCTCTCTCCTACAAAATCCACACAAACCTATACTCCTTCGTGAAAAAAAAAAAAAAAAAAAGAAAAGATAAGGGGAAAAGCACGATAACCATTCATGCAAAACTGCAAAGCAATCGAACTGCATACGTGGGTAAATCACCTGTTCCTCTTGTAGTGAAAAATGCCAAGCACCAGGTCGCAAAGGAGCAGCATGACGAGCCTGTGAAATCCAACTTCGACTCTCTGCGGTAGAAAACACGCCGACTCATGAACGCGAGAAAATTTAGACTCTTTCCGCCTGGGAACGCGCGACTCCATGAAAGAAGCGAGTCGAAAGCAACGCGATGCGATGGACGAGGATGTTGGAGGCGATCGAGGAACGACACGCGACTCGACAATGCGCCGAGGAGTACAGTGCACTCGGCCACTCGTCTGCTAACATTAGACAAAAATAGAAGTGGACGATAATTTGCAAATCGGGAGAAGGGACGGGGAGACGAGCTCTGGAACTGGGCCAAAAGAGTGGTTGCAGGGGTGTACGCGAGGCGTGCCATTTTGGAGAACCAAGGGGGGGTTTGTCGTTTTAGCGGCGAGAAGAAGATGACGGTAATAAAATTGCAGAATTTCTGAACGTATCTTTCGACGTAGAAACAATGGATCTATAAATGATCTTCTACGGATATTCTGCAGATGAGTTATAAGCGTATACAGCCGAATAGAATTTATCCGCTAATTGTAATCGGAATTATCCGCTAATTTGCAAACGTGTGAAACGTGTCGTTTTAGCGGCGAGAAGAAGATAACGGTAATAAAATTGCAGAATTTCTGAACGTATCTTTCGACGTAGAAACAATGGATCTATAAATGATCTTCTACGGATATTTTGCAGATGAGTTATAAGCGTATACAGCCGAATATAATTTATCCGCTAATTGGAATTAACGTGTGAAACGTATGGTACGACGAAACCGAAATTTGGGAATTTTTGTAATAATTTTTCGAAGGCGGTTGACGGACGAATGGACCTAAAAACCTGTTATAAATTTTATGCGAGTGAATTATTGGTACAGATGGCACGTAATACTTGTCTAAAGCTTCGAGCCACTCACAGCCGATCGCCAGCAATAAAATTAAGGAGATAATTGATCGTTAAACAGAGACTGCCCCTATGGTAAAATAATTATCGCAATTATTTACTTCAAAGTGGATTGATTGTGCGAATGTATCGATTCGTGGCGAATCACGACGAAAAATTCTCAGCACTTAACGGTTCATAAAACGCGAATAATTCGAAATAATATCAACCGTACCGGAAGAACGCTTATCGTTTATTGAATCCAATTAATCGAATTACAAAGCTCTCTCTGTACGATAAGGACGCGCCTGACGGCCGATATTTTAACCATAAATCATCACCAGCTAGTGATTCATCGGCCATAAATTAGCCTTCCCTATTATTCGACGAATTATTATTATTCGCGGAATCCGTTTCTCTCCTCCTTAACGATATCCCGAAAAATTTCAACGCAAAGAAGTTATCCTCGCTATGATTTGTTTCAATAATTTACGCAGTTAACTTTGGTCAAGTAACTCTTTCGTGTCCTTAAACTAAAACGTATAAACGCAACATTATTGACAAATGTACATAAGATAAGTCTCGTCACAGGAGTACTAAAAATTTCAAGGCTGAAGAAGTTATCTCTACCGTCATTCGTTTATTCGAGTCATCAGAAAGTTTCGTTTAAAGAATCCCGTTTTATTTCGCCTTTTCTTAACCTGTTAAGGACCAAGCAATGAAATAATACCGATTCAAAATTAGAAACTCGTTATAAACCCATTAGAAAGCCATTGGAAACGTAAATTCTGACCGAACGAGGATTACAAACGAAATTTCTTCTCTCTATTTCCTATTTATCTTAAATAATTCATATCAGTTCTATATGAGGGGATGCTTTCTGAAATTTATTTCCCATAAAACAAGATATCCATCCGTAGCACCTGATTTCAATTTTTACGATTGGAAAAATCGGGGTAAGAGATCCCGTAGTCGTATCGTAGATTTCCACTTAAAAAAAAAAAAAAAAAAAAAAAAGAAAGAAAAAAGGAAACGAAAAGTGAGTCGTAATACGATTTATGGTTCGCGAGGCATCAATTATTCAACACGGGGCGAATCGGGACACGTTTATTAACCTTTCCAAGACCCGAGGAGGCAATGATAAAATTTTTCTTGGAAAATTGAAAGAGATGAAAAAGCAGAAAACGAGAACAAGCTGATTGTTAATTCGTGCGAGTTTCTGCAAATTCAAGAGGACACGCGGATCGACGAAATGACGTACGAACGTCATAATCGAGCTGTGACAGACCTGTTTCGAGCAAATATTAACATGGCCGTAAATATTGGCTCTTAATGTTGTATTTAGCGATTGAGAATGATCGAAAAGCGATCGATAATCATTCGAGAATTGCTAGAAACAACCAAGAGTCGATTGACAGTTGACTGTGAATTATGCAGAACCAACTTACAGTTGTCTGACAATTCATTGCCATGAATTAATTAGCATAGGAAAATTTCAATCCCAAGCAAGTCAAAGCGAGAGAGATAGTTGACTTCGAGGACTGACGACTACGACGCGATTATACTGGAAATTTTCATTTCTGAAATTTCTATCCTTTGTTGTTTCAACGCTTCGATTACCAAACTTTTACCATTAGGAGAAACAAATTCACAGGAATCAAAAGTCGCCTAACAGACACCCTACGAATTTCTACCAAGTATCTCGCTCTGCGGTTCGATATACCAGGGAAATTAATAGTCGTAGGGCTTCTGGTGAACATGGTGAGGTCGGAGAAGAAGACGAAGGGATCCTTTAAATGCGCGAGACGACGCGCAATGACTGTAACGCGGTCTCGCAGACCACCGACTTTCCCATTTAACTTAATATTCCATTCGAATACGCGGTTCAAGTTTCTTATCCGAGACGTTCCCTTTTTCTTACCTCTCGCAGTTCATTGTTCCAAGCCAACAGCAGATCCTGCGCAGAGTTTGTTTAATCCGGCGACGACTCCCAAACAATTTGTCTAATCTCGTATTAGCCGGCGGCCTCTTGGCTCTTTTCAACGGGGAAAATCAATTAACGGTTACGCTTTCCTGAAACTATCGTAACTACCGTAGTCAAAATTCTCTTAATCTTTCGCGTTAAAAAGCTGTTCGTTTCTTTACGATCAGAACATTTTATCGACCTTTCGTGACAATGGAAATATAATTATATATATATATATATATATAAAATAGAATTTCCAAGCGTGGAAACTTCGAATAAAAATTGGAGGATTAAACCGTATTATCTTCTCTCCTGTTTACGAAGTTACTCTTCAAACGGATTAATTCTACAGCTCAAGAGGGTAAAAGGAAAACATTCCACTGAGCTCGCTAAAGAAATAAAATAGACAAATTCGAAGATGGTATCCCGCTGGGGGTAGCCATGCAAATGTTATTAATCGATAAAGTTAGAAAAAATTTACCAAATGTCCAGCTGGACAAATTGCAAAGTACGAATTAAATAAATAAATAAAAAAAAAAATTCTGCAGCTATTCATACGGAGCGCATCAAAAACGTTATAGAAATTCCCCCACTAAAAGTACGATATGTGTGTTCAACGCACATTGAAAAATCGATCGCTGATAAATGTATATTCTCTGTCACGATTAACGTTAAGTCTATCGCTGACGCGATACGAACAGCGAAACAAACGTGAAAATCTTCTTCCCTGATTGATTATTCCCCGCACCAAACCATCTCCTCGTCGACCACGTCGTCTTCGACTTCCAAAAACAGGCAGCGGCGTCTAAAAGCGAATGTAAAAATAATCTCGACGAGAAATTTGGCGATAGGACCCGTCGGACACGTTCCTGGCTCCCGTTACCCGGCATTCGCGAATTAGTATTCGTTTGCATACTGCGTCGCGTGAACGCATGAACGGTCGCGATCATGCGCCAACGAGCCAGCACTGGCGATCACGTCCCGAACCAATGGTCGTGGAGTTTGCCTCGCAAACGCTCGAAAAGGCCCCCTTTTGCGGCGAAACGAACCCAAAAGTTGGCACAATAGCCGCGAACAATGCGGAACCAGCCCTCGCCCAACCCGCTTTGCCCAACTTTTCTTCACCGCCGAGAACGAAAATCGCGTGTCCGTGCGTTTAGGGCGTTTCTCCGGCGAAATCTCGCGGGGAGATGCCCGCTTCTGAGAGCAATCGACGCGAGTGCGTGTTAAACGAGTTGCTAATTGGCCGGAACGATTCGCGATAATTAGCCCCGAGTTGAATGAGTCGATAAACGGTGGAAGAAGAGGAGGAGGCTTTGTCTTCGATGGAAGGAGAATCGTGGCCGAGTTTCGAGACACCCAGTCGAGTTTTCCAGTGCAATCGCCCGAGTAATTCCGCTGCGGACTGGGATTTCCAGTCGCTTGAGAATGGCGCGCTTTCAACGGTCCGGACTATATCAGACAGAAATTACTGCAAATTGACCATCTATTACGTTAGATTCGCGGCAGAACGAATGGAAAGGTGTTGCCAACTGCGCGATAGTTCGGTAGAAGCTTCTTTTATTCTCTAGCGGATCACAGACTGTCGTCTCGTACGAGACGAGAGCTTCAAGCGTCGAAGATACTCCCGTTTCGAATCTGATTGGCTGATTTCTACGCTAGCCTGGACGATTAGATATTTATTTGTTACTTTTGTCGTAGTCTTTCGAAGATCAGGGTGCGACCCGGCGGTGGATGCTGTTTGTGTACAACCGGTGACGCAGCGGGACTTCTTCCGGGCCCGAGCCACTTGACGCGGTCTGTCTCTGCTCACCAGACCCTCGACAAGTGGGTCCTTCGGAAACTCGGGATTTATGACTTCCGGGAGCGCTATTGAACGCTGATGATAAGCTTGAACGAAAAGGTATTACATAGGTAGACGCGAAACTAATTGCACCAGCTGGTTGAAGACAGCTTTCTCGAAAAAGTTGGCCCGAGTGTTTGTAAATCGGACCCATCCTTGGAAGACAAAAAAAAAAAAAAAGGCTTTCACTTGTGCGTGCCCTCGGCCGCTACACAGCATACAAAGTTTCCGATTTTTAACGATTCGTAGACGTTAAAAAATCACCGATACAAAAAAGTTTCAGCGGAGAATTAAAATACCATTGATGCGATATTAAATCAACAGTAATCTTTTATTAATTGAATTAATCGACTATTCATCGATAAACTAATACGATTAACCAGAAGGACCGGGCTAGCAGAACCACAGATTCAAATTCTGATCGAAAATTTTCATATGTTACTGCCTGGTTTATTTTAATATCGCCGTCATCCTGTCCCTTCAAAGCGGACCAGCTGTAGCGTAAAATTTCTAATCTGAAATACTCGCGAATTTGCAGGTAAAACGCAGTGAAGCCCGCAAACGCGCCAGTTAATATAGACGCAGCGATTAACGAGCGATTTAATTGGCACTCGTCGTTGCAGCTGTTCGCGTATTACATTTACCGTTGCAAAGGCAACCATGCGGAACACGACTAAAAAACGCTAATGAATCGAACGAAGTTAAAGAGCATTTGCCATATTTGTCGTAACGTCGAGGCCATTTCGAAAATTCCAGCGATTTCAATTTACCGATCGAAGTCGGAGCATCCGTGGACGATTGCCGGGATCGAATCACGTTTTCAATTTTCTCTTGGAACTCGCACCGAGCGACGATACTGATCGATGGTGGTCGCTGCAAACGGCGACAAATTCGACCAATTTGTCTTCAACCTGGAAATCACAGAAATTTCGACGTCTGACTCGTCGAAAAATCTGCTTGTTCCTCTTTCGATGCTTTCGAAAGGGACGATTTTTTCCCTCGTTTCAGCCCTTCGTTTTCAATCCCCACACCTTCGCGCGGCACACAGGGACAGAGGAAATTTTCGGCGATGGCATCAGGTGTTCCTGGCCGAATAGAGGCGATTTCCGTGCAAATTACGGATTTACAAATTAGGATCGAGCTGACGTCGATCGTTGTCTGCGAGATAACGAACCGATCAGCTGGAACGAGCGAGAATATATTATGTCACAGGGTGAAACTGCGAAGAAAACGTTTTCCACGCTCGATGGGGGGCACGTGGAAGATAGCGAAAGTGCTGACCGTCAGTTTTTTCCCCGTAGATCAAGCTATTTTTATGAAACATTTCGTTTTACTTGAGACACTATTCGCGCTTGATATGCGAGTGAATGTTTTTTAGGGTAAAGCGATGTTTTTTTATTTCTACCGACTTATCCCTTTTTGTAAATGTCGTACTTATGATTCAAGATCGGCGTGACATTAATTTATGGCGTTAAAGGGTATTCAAATTTTTATAATTTCAACTTTCCAAACTTCCTCGCGCATAGAACGTTCTGTCTCTCCTTCTGCTACGAAACGAAAATACAAGTTAGTAATAAAAATCACAGTTCTAAATTGCTCCCAATTCTTCCAACAATTGGCAGAGTTGTTTTTTATTTCTATCGATTTATCCCTTTTTGTAAATGTCGTACTTATGATTCAAGATCGACGTGACATTAATTTATGGCGTTA